>JAODTR010007596.1:0-10196 GCA_025399935.1 Amblyopsis rosae | reverse complement strand
TTGGCATGCCTGTGTCAGCAGGAGTAGACACGCCCCCTAGCCACTACTAACCCTTCATCAGTGCAGGATCCTCACAAGTATGTAGGCAAAGGGTGTGCAATGTATGCAACAACAAGAAGCTTTGTTTATCACATTATTCTGTGAGAGTTATAACTTTTTGGGATCTTGGAAATGGGAACACTGAACACGTAATGTAGCAATTTTCGATAGTGCAGCGCTACTGTAGCATTTTTCGACAAGGCCGCATAAATCGTCAGAACACCGGCGCCGCCCCCTTGTTGGTAAATGTACTAGCATGTAGGCTAGCAATTTTAAGTAATCTATTTAATTGAGACACTCCTAAGTAAATACATTTCTGGAATACGGTAATGGTTCTGAAATATCACAGACCGAAATGCCTACAATTGGTTGGTGGACACGTTGTGTACTACAGGGTAATAACACAACAGGATAAGTACAATATTGACTGTCAATATTTTCAGTAAATAATTATGACTCCATGTAGCTTTCATAAATTCATGTTTTAGCCCTTTGCTAGAAAAACTAAATTATCCTGCTTTTACAAATTGTTTTTACAAAATAACTTCTCCCCCTCCTGTCAGCTTGCATGGAAGCAAAAGTCCAAACAAAAGCAAAAAAAGGCAAAATAATTGTTAATTTATCATAATCGAGGTAAAATGTTAAATGAATCGTGATTTAGATTTTATGCCATATCGTCCAGCCCTATACTAACCTATAACCAACCTATATGCATGCATGGGTTGCTGTTGTAATGAGGCATCAGTATATGCTACACAGCATTCCAACACGGATGCAGGAGAAATGGAGGTGCATCATCTTGCCTTCCAAACAGTCGCTCTGTCAAGTAACAGCAATGGAGCTCAAAGTGGCTATCGTACTCATAACTCTTTCTCACTATTGACCCACAGTGATCAGTGATCATGAAATATCTCATTGCATGTTTACTGTGACTTTCTGTCCATCTTGGGTCCACACTTACTGTATCATATCACTTATTTATTGTTGCTACTGGACACAACCTTGAAGTGGGGGGTGCAATGTACAGTAAGGTCATTGAACATTTCTTATATCAATTTTTTTTTGTTCTTCACAGAAATCAGTCAAAGCCAAGAAGTCTGAGGTGGAAATTATTATAAATCATACAATATATCTTATGTTAAACATTGAAAACGGGTCCTAAAAACATTCAATTATGTCTCGGGCCCTGGGATTCCTGTCGGCGTCCCTGTATATACAGAATTAAGATCTACTGTTATGGAATATATAGACATGATTAAGAGCCACACTATTGTAGAATATATGGCTGTAGATCCATACTTTTATATACTGTTATTGAGTGAATGCATTTCTTTACGTCAATATGGAGCATTTACTAAAGCTTTGGCCAAGAGAAACACATACAGCACAAGGAATGACCACTGATATTTATGCCACTGCTAAAGAGAGCAGTGTCCACAGCAGGGGCGGTTTTACAATGGTAATCAATCAAGATGAACAGGGGACACGTATACAGTGCTGACATACATGAATCAGGTGTTACAATGCTGATGTAAAGGCAGGTCACCGGTCGGTCACCATAGATCCACTGATGTTGGTGTAAGATACTGTTGAGATGCTAATTGTCAGGTCCTTTCTCTCAAAATATGCTGTATACATGCAAAGTTCAGTTCCACTTGGCGGCCATCTTGTAACGCCTCTGGGCAGTTATTGGGAAGAATGTAGCTAAATTAATTACTACACTTTCTGTGGTCATTGGAACATACTTGCACTGCACACAGTCCCATTACTGGCACTATGAGTCCTCATGTGGAATCTGTTACATTACACAGACAATAATGTATTGGTTCTCATGTGATGCATTTCATTCAATTAAAAGTATAATTGATCATTGTTGTTGCCCTATCGAAACCTATTGCATACCTTCCCTCTGTGGTTCCTTCCCAAGGTTTCTTCCCTCTTTTTTTTTCTGTGGGGTTTTTAATGGAGGAGCAGGTTATGTGAAATGTGGGCTGTACAGCCCTTTGAGCTTTAACCTTGACTGGCTCGCAACCCCGTCTTCTCAGGTCACGGGCTGTTCGGGTCCTTCGAGATCCTGTCGTCGTGGCGACGCACCCGCGAGGACCAGCACGTGAAGGAGCGCGTGGCGGCGGTGTTCGAGGACGTGATGCTGCGCCTGTCGGGCTCCACGGGGCTCCACGTGGCGACGCTGGGCCTGGCGGCCTCGCCGCTCACCAACATGGAGGCGGTGCGCCTCTTCTGCCTGCACGCCGCCCTGGCCGTGGCCGTGGCCTACGTCTACACGCTAAGCTTCTACACCTCCTGCCTGGCCTTCACGGGCTACCTGGAGACGGCCTACCGCCACGGGTGTTTCTGCCGCAGGGTTCCCCGGCCCGAGAGGCTGGGGGCGGAGCCGGCCTGGTACCGCTGCCTGATGCACACACGCTACCAGGACGAGGAGGGCGCACCGCCGTACTCCAACGCGCACCCGCAGCCCCACGGCTATGTGCACACCCACGGGGCGGCGCCGCCGGCCCACGTGCACGCCCACGGGGCGGCGGCCAACCCGGCGTACGTGCGCGCCCACGTGGCGGCCTTGCCCGAGACGCACCCGGAAGACTCGCATCTGCTGTTGTCGTGCGTGCAGCGTTGCTACGGAGACTGGATAACCAACACCTACGTGAAGCCGTTTGTGGTGCTGCTGTATCTTGTGTACATCTCCTTTGGCCTCATGGGCTTCCTGCAGGTGGTGCGCACACACACACACACACACACACACACGTCATTAGTCCCATTGATTACAATGTCAGAGTTTATTATCTACAGAGAAAAATGTCACAATACTATCTGTCTGTCTGTTTGTCTGTCTGTCTGTCTGTCTGACTAACAATTATGTCGGTCTGTCTCTATCTAGCAATACTGTCTGTCTGTCTGTCTGTCTGTCTGACTAACAATAATGTATATCTATCTGTCTGTCTGTCTGTCTCTATATCTATCTAACAATACTGTCTGTCTATCTAACAATACTGTCTGTCTGTCTGACTATCTAACAATACTATATGTCTGTTTATCTAACAATTCTATCTATGCATGCAGGTGACCCAGGGCTCTGATCCCAGCGCCCTGGTTGCCATGGACACGGCCACGGTGTTGTACAGCCGCGCCCAGCAGCGCTACTTCAGCGCCTACTCCCCCGTGATCGGCTTCTACATCTACGAGAGCGCCCCCTACTGGAACGCCTCGGTGCAGCGAGACCTGCTGGAGTACGCCAAGGGCTTCCAGCGAATCAGCTGGCTGGAGGCCTACCTGGGCTACCTGACAGAGAGGAACCAGTCCACGAGCCAGTCCCGCGACAACTTCACCCGGACGCTGCGCCTCTCCTTCCTGCGGCAGCCGCAGTTCGCGCACTTCGCCGACGACATCATCTTCGCCGAGCGTGGTCCGGGCGAGGAGCCCAACGTGGCGGCGTCGCGCATCTTCCTGGTTGCCAAGACGACAGAGAACAAGCGCGAGGAGATGTCGGCACTGTTGGACACGCTGCGGCGGCTGTCGCTGACGTCGCGCGTCCGCTTCCTCATCTTCAACCCGTCCTTCGTCTACCTGGACCGCTACGCCGCGGCCGTCAGCTCGCCGCTGCGCCACTCGCTGCTGGCCAGCCTGCTTCTGCTGGGCCTGGCCTCGCTGGCGCTGCTGCAGCCCCTGGCGGCCGCCTGGCTGGGCCTCACGCTGCTGTCGGTGCAGTTCGGCGTGGTGGGCTTCATGACGCTGTGCGGCGTGGAGCTGGACTGCATGTCGGTGCTGTGCCTGATCGCGGCGCTGGGCCACGCGGCCGACAGCAGCGGCCCGCTGCTGTGCGGCTTCGCATCGGGCCGTGGGGACAGCCGCACAGGCTGGGTGCGCGCCGCCCTGGAGAGGCATGGCGTGCCTGCCCTGCAGACGCTGCTGTGCTACGGCGCCGCCCTGGCGCCCGTGGCGTGCGTGCGCTCCAACCTGACGCGCACCGCCTTCTGCTGCCTGGCGCTGACGGCCAGCTGTTCTGCCCTGCACACGCTGGCCTTCCTGCCCACGCTGCTCACCTTCTTGCCCCCTTCCAAGGACCGGGGACAGAGGCCCAGGCCCGGGGAGGAACCCCGGCAGGAGGTGGAGTGTGTGGAGATGAACGACAGCACCAGAGTAGTGGACCAGATCACCACCGTATGAACACACACACGCGTGTCATGGACCCCTCCTTGGTCGCCATGGTGATGTCTAGCTAGGACGTAGCAGCGTCTGAGGAGGGCACCAACACCCTGCAGAGAGAGAGGGGGAGAGAGAGATAGAGAGAGAGAGAAAGAGACAGGGAGAGTGAGAGAGAGTGACAGAGAGAGAGGCAGGGGGATACAGAGAGAGAGATGGATAAATACAAAGAAACGGATCGTAGATCATCTCAGAGAATGAGAGATTGGTTTCCGTTGCTAGTGTGGTGTTGCATAATAATGAGCTCTTCTCAAAACAGCCAATCAGGAGTCCACAGAGGTCAATTTTGGACACAACGTCTCCCCTTCAGACCGCTTTATAGCCAATCACAATGTTAGGATGCCTTCTAATTAACGACAAAACCATGCACATGATCTTTGTTTTTACTGTAAGACTGGATTAATAAAGATCACACTGTGGAAACCTAGTCTGCTTTCACATTTAGTGTTTTTATCAGGTACCGTTTAATATTGCATTGAGAAAAAATATTCTCTGGTTAGTTATTCTTGCATGGAAATATAAATGTGTGTGTAAGATCTGTTACTTGCGGGATTTTAAAACACCCAGTTTTGAGATATATTTCCATTTGCAGCGTAAACATTCACAACACTTGACAGAATTAGCACTTAATCGTCATAAAATCCCATATTTAAATTAACTCCACCTGGAGTTGATATCACTGTGCTTGGATTAGAATTGGCACAGTCTTGGATGAAAGACTGATTGTTGATAGTGAACTGTAGAAATCACTTCCAAACCAAACAGTCTATGATGTCAGTCAGTCAGTCAGTCAGTCAAACAGTATGTATATGTATACTTTATAGTTATGTTTATTTATACAATATTTCTTGTGATGACATTATACTTGGCTGTGTCACAGCTAGACACCATATTATAAAATCTATGTCAAATGCAAAGGTTATAAGCATTAGACTGAAATCTTATCTCAGACAGCGATAATAGCAGCCAATTCCAGATTGGGTAAATACTTTGTTACCTAGTGTAAACTTAAGCCGTGCAGTCCCATATAGTTCTACTGTAACACATGCCCTGAAGAGAAGGGAAGTCTGAATGACTGAATGCAGTTGCCTCTGGCGGTGTGTGTGGGCGTGCTTGCTTTTGTCGTTTTTTTCTCAACTGCCTATAGATAAATGCTTTGTTCAGATTTGGGGAAATGTGGGATGTGATCTGATGTGCTCGGAGAATTACAATCCTGAACACAAAGCAGTAAAGAATAGAACACAGATGCTGTACTAGTGTTAAATTCTTAAGCTTGGGGAGAAAAATTTATTATTATAAGAAGCCATCCTATTGGGTTCGAAAATGGTTTACACCCTTAGTGTTCATGTGTCATATTTGACCCATGTTTGAATTCATTAGTAAAGACTGAAATTAAAAAAAAATGTATTTTCCAATAAAATGCGGTATTCTGTAACTTATTTATCCATAACTATATACATACTTAACCCTTGGTCTTTAATATGAAATGATGATCGTTATCTTACTATGTAATAGCTTATAGTTCAAAATATGTACAATTTATACATTTGAGTGCTTTTGATGAACAGAGCAGTGTTAGACCATGACGCAAAATACAAATTTTCTTTTCTTTTATGTTAAAATTAGCAATTATTGTTACATGTTGTGTTATGGGTCAAAATTGACAGCATATACTTTCCTATGAAAAATTGTTTACTATATACTGTATAACTATATTTTGCCAATAGTACTGATGTTGGTGAAATACTCAATACCACAGGGCCAACATTTTATTAAATTTTTATTTGAAAACCTACCACATCACTCCGCATGGCACCCATTGCCCACCAGTGCTGTGTACAGCCGTTTTATGGGTGGTGTCGTAACACCTATTGAAACGTCTCCGATGCCAGAGCAAGGCTGATGCGACACAACAGATAAACACTGACCACTGTCATCAGTGAAGGTCAATGAGGAGAATATCTGCTGATACTGTTGTAGGCCTACGGCCAATATATAGGTGCATCCCTAGTGTATGTATCTCTGTGTGAGTGTGAGTGAAAAAGAGTGTGCGGTTATGTGCATGAGATCATTTTTATGGGATCATGCTGCATGTCACTCCAATCGAATTCAAGTCAATATGCTTTCATGGCATGACATAGAATTTTTATTAAGAAAAGTTTTATTACGATTATTTTTGTTTTGGTGTCATTGTTTGATACTTAATAGTTTGGCAACATTTACTGTATTATGTATTCCTTTGAATAAGCAATCTATAATTATTACTGGGTCAAATTTGACCCATATGTAACTTTTTTTATAAAGGCATTTAAACAAGAAAAACTATCAAAATGTGTATTATTGCATTAACTAAGCCATTGTTGAGGATGTAATGCCTTGTTTTGATTGGAAATATGTACAGGTATGTTTAACACATTTAAACTTGAAAATTGCTCAAACTTTAAGGATAAGAAAACCATACAACAGAAGCCAACTAGCCTACATTCCTTCATGGCTCGGCCCTTAATTGGTCAAGTCAACGTGTTATTGCATGAAAACTATAGGAATCACAATGTGATAAAGAAGTCAAATGAAAAAGGAGAATATGATTGATTTTACATATCTTATTTGTTATGTACAACCAAAAGGGAAGCATTGGGTATCCCTCCAGGATCAACCCCTCGTTTGGACTGTACCATTATTTTCCAATTGGGAGAAGTTTGAGATATAATAATTCAAGAACACACACAATCACTAGTAACCAATCAATAGTAATAACAACAAATACTTTTGATGCTTTCCTTTTTTCCTGTCAAAATGTTCTTCAAAAACGACTGCACCTGCTGTCGGTATTCTTTTTTTAAACAGGTGAAAATGTTTTAACCTTATTTAAAATGTTTTACAGCCCCCTTGTGGTCAATAAACACATTTGCACACCAAACACCTAGTATGATAAAAAAAGATAGGTATTTGGAATAAATGGCTGTTTAGAGACTATATATCAGATTCATTGCGGCATCTGTGTGTCTGTCCATGTGCATCAACTCACCCTGAGGCTTTCATTTTCTTCTTTGGATTCATTTTATGTCTGACGTCAAAACCATTCCTCACATTCACGACCCAGACAACAGTGGATCGGTGTGTGTGTGCGTGTGTGTGTGTGTGAATGTGGTCATGCTGTGTGTATGTGAGAGAGAGATAGGTTAGACCAATTTCTCAGCCTCACAGCCAGTGACATCTACATCCCCATAGTACCTACTGCTGCTATTCATTACACACACCCACACACACGCGCACGTACGCACCCGCACACACACACACACACACACATATAAAGGTTAATACTCTGTCCAGGAAGTGTCTGAGTCTGTATCCTGTGGCACCAGCTGTCCAGGGAGGGATAGAGAGGGAGGGAGGCAATGCATAGGGGAGACTACTTGAATCTAAGTTGATTTATTGTTAATAAATATCAACGGCTTCATTTGTCACCCCATTTGGAGAAACTGTGTGTTTTACAAACAGCTCAGGGTATTGTTTTTACCAAATGGAAAAGAGAGGAAAGCAAAAGCATACAGATAGTCAGACATACTGTACATCACTTTTAAAATTAACATTTCCATTTCAAATAACTCACATCATTCAAATGGCTCAAATGTGAATACTTCTGAATAGTGCGTGTTGTATCTGTATACTAGAACTTCTTGGTGCAGGATTCCGTACACCATAGTGAAAGAAATTACTCACCAATTTGAATAAATAGCTTATTTGTTTTATTTTTTATTAAAATACATGTCTGTCCGCAAACTGGTTATGATGGCAGAGCTCTCTCTCTCTCTCTCTCTCTCTCTCTCTCTCTATCTCTCTCTCTCTCTCTCTCTCTCTCTCTCTCTCAAACAGTGCAGAATGGGTCAAATTCAATCACTCAGTAAAACTGATTTCCGCGGTGCAGCCCTGATTCTCAGCAGACTCATCACGTCTCCGTGGAGACACTTGCCCAGGACAGGATATAGTTGGAGCAGAACATAATAGGACAGAACAGGACAGGGCAGTAGGCTGTGTAACCGAATACACTGGAATTGAAAGTCTTACTTTAGTTGTACTTTTAATGAATTATTTTAAACCAGGAGAGGCTTAGCGTTTCAAGAGACTCCAGGCCAGGAGAGCATAGAATAGCCATCAGAAGGGACAGATGTGTTTGCAAGTGATGAGATAAATGTTCAAGAGGACATTTCTGGAAAGACGGATGAAGAATACAACTAAGTGGAATAATGAATAGACAATGGATGGAGAAGTTCTGTTTTGCTCCGTAGGACCAACACACACACAGGAGGCTGGCCATTCCCAAGTGCAGCAGGTGAGTGAATCATTCTGTGACATGAGAAAAAAAACTAATATTCTTAAATAGACAATGACTATGCTAAATAAAATTAATTATACTGTAGGTCTATTTTAATGTTGTTGCAACTTCCTGATGCAACCCTGTTCCTAAATACTTCACTTAGATACAATTGTGTGTTAATTAATGTAATTAGCACAATTATAATTGTGAAATGCTTCTGTCTTAAATGTAACAACTACTGTAATCAAACAACAACAAAGATAATAGAAGGAAAAAGTAGTAAAAGCCAAATAATATTAAAGGTATATGTAGTGACATGCAAACAATCTGTTTTGTGAGAGTATGGTGATATAATCTGGTCTACAGAAACCTGCCCAGCCCTGCAGTCAGGCAGCCCACTGGGACAACAACAAACATAATGTGAAGGAACGTCTCAGTTTCTCGCATGAAAAATAACCTGCAGATACCATAACGGCACCCAACACACAGAAAACAGATATCACACACACTCCTGGACAGATAAAACAACCTGTGTGCATGTACGTGTTGAATTTGTAACATTAATACAAATGTAAATATACTCTTTCAGACAAGAAAAGTAAATTCAAGCAAACAAAACATAACCAGAATAAACAAATGAAATGTGTCTATATAGCCTATTATCTTAGCAAACAAGTTTATTTGCAGTAATGTGGTAAATTACAAGATTAGTTGGTGAAATTAAATATATGTTGCAAGAAGATTGGTCATTTTTTATTTTGTGACCATCCACAATGACAATGATTTGAAGAAACCAAGTATGGAGAGCAAAATGTATCAAAATTATTTGTAAATGCAAGTACTATGTATGGAGAGAGAAATGTACGAACTTCCAAGTCACAGCTAAGGATTTTGTGTTTGTGGATTGCAAATTGTATTTTTAAATCGATATAATGTTACTTGCATTTACATTTAATATTGAGACATTTCTCTCTTCATACTTAAAACAGACAGTGTCAACAGTTTTTCCCGAACCCGAAAAATGTAATATTAAAGCAAATTTGTATAAGCAATATCCGTTTCCATGTCGTTATTTGTGCTTTCCCAAATACCATATTCTGGTAAACCCTTAATATGCAGTAACAACAACAATTTAAATGTTTATCCTACCTTTATATCTTAGATGTAACTGAAATGTATTAATTAACCCCATAAAAACTAGCACATTTTCCAGGAAAAACACCTAAAATGTAATGCCACAAATAAATCATGTGCAGTTCCTCAACCATGAGGCCTATATAAACACATCTGGTCTCATTTGATAGGGCAGAAACTATTGAATGTGAATACTTAATATGTAAACTGATGTTGTATTACCATTGCAGAGTATACAGAGATGGAAAACAGTAAACATTTTAAATTTTATTCCCGTCTGAAAATATACTAATTATTAGAGTAAAAACCCCCTTTGGGATGATGCAGTTGCAGCCCCAAACCTCTAGAAAAGAAAAGCCCAACATCTGAAAATTTCCTGTGCAAAGGTTGATTCTAATAAAGTGAAGCAGAGAAAATAGAGAGAGGTTTTATTAGAAACATGTCAGGCGGAAGCTCTATTTATGCCATGTTAAATTTGTTTTACACATTT
>JAODTR010007595.1:0-10196 GCA_025399935.1 Amblyopsis rosae | reverse complement strand
CATTTGTATTGTGTTTGTGTGTGTGTGTGTGTGTGTGTGTGTGTGTGTGTGGGGGGGGGGGGGTGCTGGGGTGAGAAGATGTGCACCTGCAATTTTTTTCTATATGTTGGAATGAGATGATTTCATTTTCTAGTGGTTGAGTGTGTATCTGGTTGAGCGCCAGTCTGACAGATGTCACAACACACCACAGACCTCATTAGTGATTAGTGAAATTAAACGGTGACAGATACGTATCCACGGTGGAGTGCAAGGTTGAGTCTCCTTGTGATATTTTTTAATTATGATTTATGCGTGGATGGTTGGTATACCTTTTTACTTATGCAAATAGTTGAGTTGAGTTCAAAGCCTTGATTGGCAGGAAACTGTCTCTTGATTCTCTCCAGGGATCAATTTGCAATCAGTGGCCCATATTAACATTGTAGAGCGGATGTAGCTTCAGTGAGGTTGAGACATACTGCGACATTAATTCCCTTCTGTATTATTGCTCATAATGAACTTTGATTCTGTGCTGTACCAGAGGGGATTGGGGGGCCATTTAAAACCACTACCTAATTGTTCTTTTAAAAACCACGCCACTGTAGTTTCTGCTGCGTATTCATCCCTAAATTCTCTCAGTTTGAATCACTGTCTTGTCTGTTTTGTCAGTTTAACTACTCTGGCTCTGGCTCTTACTTGAATCTGTCTGTCTACATGCCAGCCTGTCTGTCTGGCTGGAATGCATGATGTCTCCCTAATTCAATTGCTATTAATGAATTGCAATGTGATGCGATGCAATGCAGTCACGTCAAGTTTATTTCCATAGACCTTAATCCCATTAGTGTCTCAAAGAGCTGCACATTCCACATGGAAACAATCACTGCTAATATCATCCCATTGGCAAAGGGGAAACAGAAAGAAACACAGGATGAATGAACCCTTTGAGGTGACTACAAACAGGCATTTATAGATCAATGAATGAATAGATCTATATATTGGGGAGGGGATATCAATCAGCCACGTGATGCGTGGGTCATGGCGATGCTTGGCCTCTTTCTTCAACAGGACTGATCACGGAGGAGCAGGTTTGGGATCCTCTGGCCAACTAGGCTGGCCTGGCAGACGGGGATACCGGTGATCAAAAGGCCTCATTAACATTTCAATCTGTCGCAGCAGAGATAAGACCATGACGGCCATTCTGAGACGCGTCCTGTCTGCCCTGGGCGGCCAGTAATGATGGTGATATTTCATTCACGCTATCACCATCTCCACGCATCCATCTTCAAATAACAGCTTTGTTGTTTACCTTTACCTACTGAATGAACAATATACAGTCTCTCTCTCCCACCTTGTGTAACCAGACTAACTCGCCCAGCGTAACCATCTTCAAGCACTGTCTGTTTGCATTGGTGTGTGTGTGCTGTGGCCGGTCAGGTGCCTTGGATTCACTCATCAGTGTTGGCTCAGAGTAGAGTAGTCTTACTTTATGCAGGTGGCTGTTTTTGCCTGCCACTCCCTGCCTGAGACAACGACCCTTTATCCGGGCGCCATCACGCACTCTCACCGTCGACAAAATCTCTGTGTCAGGCCAAGGAGCGTGTGTTCCTCTGCGGGCAGGAGGGAGTCAGTGGAACACACTGACACCATGAGCAAATTAGTTATTGAGCCACCCCCCCCCCAGACACCAGATCACAGCTTCGTAATTGCTGGAATGAAGAGGAAGTGTGTCATAAATGGGGGGGGGGGTTTAAGGAATAAAGAAAATCAGTGGGTGGGTAATGGGACTACATTGATGGAAAGGAAGGAAGGATGGCGTTATAGAGAAGAGAGTACAGTAACTCAAGCATGAATCACAGATAGACAGACTGACTTACTGACTTTGGGATCTTTCAGGGGTCTGACCCCTATTATAGACAGTTTCAGCACAACCTTTGTATAAGGTGCCATAATTAGTGACAGTTAATGATGGGCCAGGCACATACTGTAACCTTGGCAATGCACGCACGTTCGTTAACACCGTCTATAGGAAACACTGATAACTGGAACTAGCTTATGAAGGTATCATTGATGCATAATCTCTGAGCACCTGTGACAGTGAAGTTGTAGTTGAAGAAAGTAGTCACACATGTGTATCAGTATATTTTAAATCACAGAGATAAATGTTTTAGTAGTTGCAAACTCCTACAAGAACAGCACAACAGTTAGCAATATGGTCTCATTGTTCGTCGTCAAATATGGACATTTGTGCAAAGTATGTAAACATCTAATAATGACGAAAAACGAACTCGTCACAATATTAACGTAAATAACATAAAATTATTAACATACATTTTTTATTAATATTTAGACGATTTTTTTCAATGGTGAAAAAATTCTGTCATTGATGACAGAAATATTTGTCAATATTCGGACACATAATATATTCGTCAGAATGCAGACGTTTTTCCCAACTTGTATATTTTCGTTTAAATGGCAACGAAATTCTGTGGTTTATGATGTACTGAAATATTTGTCGATATTCTGACGCATTATGAATTAGTCAGAATTAAGACGATTTTCTACCCAATATATTTTCGTTTCAATGTTGACGAAAATGTGTGGTTGATGTTGTAGACTGCAGAAATATTTGTCTATTTTCTGACGCATTATAAATTCGTCACAATACAATATATTTTCGTGTTAATGGTGACGAAATTCTGTAGTTGATGAAAATAAATATTCGTCCACATTCGAACGCATTATAAATTCGTCAGAACGCAGACGAAGAGGGAGAGGGGGGAAGAGAGGGCAGGTGGGAGAATTGGGCAATGTTCTTTTTGGGCCCATCTCAGGCTAGGAATGTCCCAGAAGCATGTAACTTCAGCATGGGACCTCCTAGTCATTGTCAACAACTAGTGCATGTTTGGTGAAGATTGAACTATGTAAAATAGAAATCTTGTTGCTATCGGCTTGAAACTTACACACATCAATAGGCAGTCATGAAAAGGTGCCAAATCCTGAATATATGATATTGAAGGACATTCATTTGCCCAAATCAGGTCCACTTCATCGGGCTGGTGTACATGAACTGGGCAAAATTCTGTTTCTATTTCTAAATTCTGGCCTATCTCAGGCTAGAAACTTCAAAGAACAATCTAACTTTATGAAATGGCCCTCCTAGGCATTGTAAACAACTGGTGCACGTTTGGTGAAGATTGGACAAAGTGCATTTTTGCTTCAAGGCATGGGACTTAGGTTGAAAATGTTGTCAATACACAACTTTGAGCTATCTGCTCCAAACTTACACCATAGATGGGCAGTGAAGGATAGGTGCTAAATAATGAATTTCAGCATCCAATCTGATTCATGTTCTGAAATATTAAAATATATAATTTTGCCCAATTCAGGTCCACATCATTGGGCTGGTTTACCTGAATTGGACAATATTCTTGACCATTAGAGCGCAATTACATTTGGGCAAACCAATTCAGGTTCACTTGCCTGGCCCCAGGAAAACTCTAGGAACGTGCAAATGCAGTGGTCACATGGGGACGTGGGGATAAACATTTTGGTTGTCACAGTGCTTTTTGAATTGGGCACCAATACTTTTTTAGGGGTGGGGCCTCCCGGGTCCCCCAAACAGCGAAAGGCCCCAAAATCCTCGGGGGTCCCCCGTAAGCACCCTCCGAAGCACAGCCCTCTAGGTGGTCCGCAAAGGAAAATTTGTGAAAAAGACCTTACATTTTGACAAAATATTTACTCACTGTTTGCTATCTGCCCATTCCAAATGCATGCTAACAAAATAATCTAGTGTTTCTACAGTGCTGGCTCTGTAAATAGTAACACAATCAAAGTGGTGCAGACCGCACTCAAAAATATTGTAGTCTTCACAATGTGTTTCCGATGTGTGGGGCGCTGCTTTTGAGGGAGCACCCCATTCAATGGGGTGCTCTCTTGCCTGATCAAGCTCCAATATCAACAAACTTTCTCCAGAATGACTATATCTTTAAATACAGTAACCATGAGTCAGTGCAGGTGAAGGGTTAGGCTAGATCAAATGCCAGTTGATTGGTATGTGAGGTGATTTAGCAAAATGCTTACTTTGACTACTTAACGGTCTCGAAATGTAGAATCACCAGTAGTTTCCAGTAAGAATATGTGCCAGTAAGTTTGCAACATATTAGTTAATCACAGACCGTAGTAGAGAAGAATATCGAAAACGCCATTAATTCTTCTCATAGGGAAAATCGTGTAGACCCAGAAGTATATGTGCATAATGATGTACTATTGCATAGTATTTTAGGCCTACATGACAGCAAGAGCTGAATATTTTATTGTTACTAATGCTGCTGCATACTAAATGCTTGATCTTGCCAAATGGTGAGCCCACATGAAAAAAGTAATAACTTGTTTATAACCATTTAATAATGCTTTATAAAGTGTTTACAATCTAATTAATAACCTAATTGTAAATTATTTATAAAGCTTTCATGAGGGTAGTCTTGTTGTAAAGTGGCCTATGGAGACTTAACGGCAGATTCAAACAGTTGAAGTTATTGACTTGTGTTTGTGTTAAGATTTGTGCACCTGCAATGGAGAATTTGAAAAGTTAAATGTTTTAATACGGTGTGTAAATGCACAATTTGTAACTATGTTATACTGTATGTAATAAAAATGTGAGTTTCTGAATGTGTGAGTTGTGTGAGAAGGTGTAATTGTTGTGATGTTCTTGTAGGAGTTTTAAACTACTTAAGGATTTATCTCTGTGACTTCAAATATACTGACACGCATGTGTGATTGACTACTTTATACAATTCCAGTCACTGATGCTCAGATGTTTTGCACATACTATAGCTACTATAGCTACTCACACCACTCTGGGTACTGTATGTGTGGGGGTTGCATGTTTGTGTTTGTTATATGTTTTTCCTGTTTATATTACTCTTTCCTGAAGACTAGGGGCTAGTATTATGTGTGTGTGTGTGTGTGTGTGTGTGTTTGTGGGAATGTACAGCGATTAAGCAATTCAGCGAAACCAGTGTCTGTCCATCTCGGTTTCCAATCAATCTGGTTTGGGAAACAGTATCTGCCCTGCAGATATCTGGTCCAGGCAGGGGATCAATAGCTGGATTGAATGATTGAACACCACTAATCCAATTGACATTTGACTTAAATGTTTTCTGCTGCCCCAATTTACATTATCCTGCTTTCTAACCTTGGTTAAGATGAATGCTTTATGACAGACAGACAGTCAGGGGTGTTCGGCACTGGAGCACTTTATTTCATTGTGATCATGGAGAAAGTGCACACGTGGTTTAAATTCATGACTGTGTGCGACTGTGTAATTCAGCCCGTCCATTGAAGTGAGCGCTGTTGCAAATCACCTGTTTACTTTAGCAGAGTGCACTCCATGTGCTGCAGGCAGCATGTTTGAGTCCAGTCCTCTGTGATATTATCCGCGGTGGTGCGCTCGCTGTGCTCGCTGCAGCCAAACAAGCAGCAGATTTGCGTCCCACGGAGACCCATAGGAGGAAACGCGCTGATGTGGGATTGATGGGGCTGTGAGTGTCGCCAGTGGCAAAAAATGGGAACCTCTGTTTTTATAGATATCGATGCATGTGCACTACAAAAGGCCACTGATATTAAAATGCTGTTGATTTTAAGATGGAGAAAGTGTTAAGATACCGGTATCTGCTGTTCAGCACTCTTACTCAGTACTATTATCAAAAACAACCTCAATAACACCAGCCTCCTCTGAAGTCTCACTACGCCTAAAGGCTCAGTATATACACCATCCCCACATGACTGTTAACGCCCCGTACTCATCCTCCAACTATGAGGGCTCAGGCTGTTTGAAGGACCCTTGGTGAAAAGAAACGAGATCCGGCAGGTGACCCAAGGGAAACACTCTGACAGGTTTAGGTTCATCCACAGGTATTAAATCCCTCACTGGAGTCCTCAAACAGGCAATGTGGCAGGCAGGCAGCCACCAGCTCAGAATACCGGAATCAGATATGCCAGGGAGCCACTTGATAAACAGCTACAATACTGTGTGGTGATCCTGGCTAAACAGAGACGCGTTAAAGGTTTACTCAGCTATTGCAAGCTGAATGTAACACATTTGGTGAAATTGTACAAATATCTCCTTGCATTTTGCTAGCTTACCGTTCTCTGTGCGTGCTGAAAAAAGAACCTGATACTACAGCCTTGGCTCCGTAAATCGGAATATAAACCACATATACATTAGCTTGTCATAGTCATCATCGATCCCTCAATTTCTTATTTCCTCTTCTTTGTGTTATTGTTCTATCCCACAAATGTATGTGTTACCTCTACCGTGTGTGTGTGTGTGTGTGTGTGTGTGTGTGAGAGAGAGATCTCTTTAAAGGTAGGGTTAGTGATTCTAATCCAACACATTTTGTCAAATTCAGTGAGTATCTCCTCACCGCCTACTGGCTGTCCATTCTGTGTTTGCGCTGAAAAATAATCAGGTGTTTCTACCCATTAGAGCCTGGTGAATGTAGTGCTGACCTCTCCACACAACACTCTCCCAGCCTTGGCAATGTGTGTGCAGTGTGTAGGGCAGAGCCTCTGAGAGAGCACCCTGTGGCATTGAAGGGAGATGTGTTTCTATGTTGAGTTCAACAATCAACAGTCTTTCTTCAGCTTACTCCAAAGGTGGAGTAATTGCACCTAGCCACCTATAATCCAGCTGTTTTCCGCTGGTATTTGTTGCTATGGTGAACCACACGACCGGCCGGCAGGAAGCAGTCTGGTGCCTGGTGGGGTGGAAGACTGCCCTGTCTTCCACCCCTCCCCTCCCCGTAAATGACTCCCTGGGCTGGGGTTTTTGCGGCGCGTCATTGCTTTAATGAAATCAAGGCTAGCCACCTGCCCTGGCCGCCACAGAAGCACCACTTATTACAACGGATCTTTTGTCCGCACGCACAAAGACACGGGAGATCTGTTCATACAGACGGGAGCTATCTGACAAGATGGAGGGCGTGGAGGTGGAGGTGGGGGGTGGGGGGGGCTGTAATTGAGTCTAGCGCAGGTCTGAGAATGGCTCGCACACAGGCTGGCTAAAGGTGAACGGGTCCACTCACATCCCACGCCAAAAGAAAAGGACATGGGGAAATATTGCAACATGAAAATAATCATACTGGTAATGGCACGTTTGCACACCCATAATGCATCACTCCTCATAGGATGTCACTGTGAGTGTGTGGGTACGTGCGTGTGTATGTGTGCATCTAATAGAGGGAACGCTTCAATAACTACATCAGCTGCGCGAGGGAACTGGAGTCTGTTGGGAAATAAGACAGCGCTGGTTTTGTGTTGAGATTGATCAATACATCCTCTGAATTACAAAACACAAACAGCCCAGCCTCGAGTTTAGCATCCGCTTGACGATGTTAGCCATAATAGAATTTGATGTGTAGGTGCTTTATGAGACAATAATACTCCAAGGCCTGTCATATTTTACCTTCATTGGTCATATCTACCTGCCTTTATAGTAGTAGATTGTCAAATATAATCTTATAAAATTACATGAATGATGAATATAGTGGCTATGCCAAATGTAGTTGTAAAACCGTTTTAGTTTCAAGGCTCATTTTGGCCTGTTAGCATTAGGACAGAGAATAAACATATACAGCTAAAATGTTTGGGAGGCAAACGCAATGGTTTCTTCCTCAAGGTAGGGAAACAAATAGGGAGACACAGAGGAGGAGAAAATAGGCAAACCTTCTCTCACCCGTGTCTATCAGTCTATATCTCTCGCTCTTAAACACTCACCCTCTATTTCCCTCTGTTTATCTGCCCACTCTCCATTTCTGCATTCAATAAAGGCTCCATTGAGAAGCAGAAATAAAAACAGACGTGTCCTTTTCTCATTTCGCTGGAGGGGAAAGTACCGTGCATTGATCACTAAAAGGTCAGGCCGCTCTGAATCCCACCGAAACTCTGTTCTGGATACACACTTCCTTGCACCATTCAGGGAGTCTATACTGGTCGCCATCCCGCTCTCAACAAGTCAGTTGTAATAGCCCCACGGGGAGTGTTAGCTGCCCAGGTGTGGAGAATGTCAAGACACGCGCTTGGCCTTTTGATTGTAGTCAATATAAATGGAGGTCGGACATGTTGTGACTTAGGAACAAAACTGGTGTCTTTCCCCATTTACCGTGGCCTTTCGTTCCACTGCTGTCGTGCTGGGTCTGTGTGTGTGTCCGCCTTGCTCCGTGGCACACAAGGACTTAAATTCAATATAAGTCATTCAATGTGTGAACGTATACTTAAAGCGATGACTCACTTCAATGTGTAATATGTCATTAAATCCACAGCATGCACTCCATCATCTGAGTTTGGGTGTAGGCTACTTCCTGCTTTTCCCTATGCAAGTTCCTGTTTATACCCAGCTCAGATCACCCATAAAACAACACATATTGTATTGCTTTCATCAATCAGCTGTCCAACTAAAATCAAGTATTTTTAGTTTTTCTTAGTAACTCAGAAATCAAACACATTTGCATATCACTACATAAAAAATAAAGTCAAATAAAGAACTGTTATTGTGGATCCATGTGTTTGAAACAGCAAACAACAAAGTATGAGGGATGTACAATACAAGCAGCGTTTCTTAAATTATCTGAGTCCAGTTATCCCTGAGCGACTGTCATCCCTCAGGTTATCATGCATGGAGACACACAGACACACACAGACACTGAGGTGATCACATCACCCCTCATGCATACTATATGGTCATATGGCTGCCCTCTGTTTGTCTAGAGAATCCCTCTAACCGCTGCAGATGAACTTGTTGATACATCTAAAACAAGAGAACAACAGACAGGTGTCTCTTTCACTGTCATCGTCACTATACACACACACACACACACACACACACACACACACACACACACACACAGATAGTACCATGTGGAGCTTTGCCAAGTAAAACCTGTTTCCTCTGAAGATCCTCATGTTTATTCAGAGCTTATTTGCTTTGTGTTTTTTTTCTGGCTAAGAATGATGGGCCCTTGTTGGCGCACCAGGCGATGAAGGCTGTGTTCCCGCTGAGGATGATGAGGATGAGCAGAGAGGAAGAGGGGAGAAGACGGGAGGAGAATATAGATGGGGCGGGTGAGACAAGAAAGTGTCTGCAGGTGTCAGCTCCCTGGATGACCTGCACGGGAGCACACTCACCACTGAGCTGCAGGGAAAGACATGTTATTTATCTAGTGTGTGTGTGTGTGTGTGTGTGTGTGTGTGTGCATGTACGCGTGTGTTTGTGTGTGTGTGTGTGTGTGCATCATGTTCAGCAGTATGTGCAAAGATTTGTAAGGGAATAGGTTGATAGATCATTGTGCTAATGGTGCTGGCCTTGGTTAAAGTAGGGTCCTCTCCTCTTTCTCCCTACATCTCCTGCTCTCTCTCTCTCTCTCTCTCTCTCTCTCGCTCTCTCTCTCCGTCTCTCAGTTTTCAATTACAGTTAGCTTTATTAGCATGACAGCTATTACAACATTATTGCCAAAGCTAGAGGGCAGGTAGCACTCAATAAGAACAACAATAATACAAACAAATAGGAAAATAGTCCCACAGTAATAACACCAGTCGTAAGGACAATAATAACAATAACAGTCTGTATCATTTAATTATAGGACACAGTCATAGCAATAATAATAATAATAATAATAATAATAATAATAATAATAAGAAGAAGAAGAAGAAGAAGAAGAAGAAGAAGAAGAAGAAGAAGAAGAAGAAGAAGAAATAGCATACTGTAAATAAAAGATATATAGTAACAATAACGTGGTGTATAGGACAGGTTACAGAAGACATCATCTCTCATTCCTTATCTCTCTCACTATCTCCTTCTCACATTCTCATTCACCATCTCTCTCTCTCTCTCTCTACTCTTTTTCTTTCTCCCTCACTCTCTCCACATTATTTGTGGGTTTCATTGTCTCTCAGGGTATGATATATGTGTGCAAATCTAGCTAAAGTATTAGAGAGATAGGAGGGTAGCGTTCATCAAACTCAAAAGTGACAGGTGCCCCGCCCCTAATCCCGCCCTTAGTCCCGCCTCCCAATTTACGGTTTAGCCCCATCCGGTCTTAGTCCCGCCTCCCTACTTCCGGTCCGGCCCCATCCGGTCGTAGGCCTTCCCCTGGAGTGTGACGTCACGGTGGGAGGTGGCCTTGAGCGTGGGAATTTTTATTCCTAGCCAATCAACGTCACGG
>JAODTR010007594.1:0-10198 GCA_025399935.1 Amblyopsis rosae | reverse complement strand
TTAAAATAACGTAACAAGTGACACGTCTGCCTATATTGAAGGTATATTTTTCATTATTGACATTTACATTTTAAATCAGACAACTTGTCCGGTCGGGCAAGTAAAATCCTCTTGCACTTGCCCCTTCAAAAATCGACTTGTCCCGGACAAGAGGACAAGCCTTAATGTCGAGCCCTGCATGCATGCATACATGCATATACATACACACACACACACACACACACACACATATGCATACACATACATATATATACATACACACACATATGCATACACATACATACATACACACACACATACATATATACGCATACACACACATACATACATATATACGCATACACACACATACATACATACACACATACATATACACGCATACACACACATACACATATACACATACACACACACACATATATATATACACACACACACACACATTTTCCTTTGATACACTGAAGCAGACATGTTTATATGGAAGGTTTATTTTGAAAAATAGTGTGCGCTAAACGCACAACACTGTTACCAATGTCGGGGACAAAGCTTTTGAGGGAGCACCCTATGGCATTCATCACAGCCACTTCACACTGCTGCGAATAGATCCAGTGAGTGCTGGAGGTCACAGACCGATGATGCCATCAGGATCTGAAAAAAGCAGCGATATGATCCCCAAGCTACCAAACCGCAACCACGCCTTTATATCTAGTCCATGAATATCACAAACAGGATTTGTGACAAAGCGCAGCCCTAGCGGAGAGCAACCCCTACCTGAAGCGAGTCCGACTTTCTGCCGAGAATCAGTACACAGCTCTCGCTTTGGACATAAAGGGATTGGATTGCTCTTAAAAGCGACCCCATACTCCTGCAGCACCTCCCACTGTATCTCCCTGGGAACCCGGTCATACGCCTTCAAATCCGCCTCCAAATCCACAAAACACATGTAGACCGGAAGGGCATACTCCCAGGATCCTTTCGAAAGTAAAGAGCTGGTCCGTTGTTCCACGACCAGGACGTAATCCGCATTGTTGTTCTTCAATCTGAGGTTCGACAATCGACCGAACCCTCCTCTCCAGCACCTTTGAGTAGTAATAATAATAATAAATTTTATTTTGGACGCCTCTCTAAACACTCAACGACATTACCTAGCAAATACATAGATATAAAACAATTGGTTGAAATATACATACTATAGAAATAAACATTTTATCTGAGAAATATATACAAAATAAACAATTGTATTAAATTAAAAATAAAATAAAAAGTTTAGTCAGTTGAGTGAAAAATTTTTTTGTAAAATGTCATAGGCAATCTTGAAGAGGTGGGTTTTAAGGAGTTTAGCAAACGAGGTGACAGTGGGGGCATGTCGAATGTGCAGTGGAAGTGTATTCCAGAGTCTGGGGGCAGAGCAGCTGAAGGCCCGAGCCCCCATGATGGAGAGGAGGAATGGGGGAGTGACCAGAAGCCCTGTAGAGGAGGAGCGGAGAGATCGGGAGGGAGTATAAGGCAGGAGAAGGTCAGAGAGGTAGGAGGGAGCCAAATTATGAAGGGCCTTGTATGTGAGGAAGAGAGTCTTAAAGCTTATACAGAATTTTACAGGAAGCCAATGAAGTTGAATCCAAATTGGAGTGATGTGATCTGTTGACCTTGTATTGGTGAGGATTCTGGCAGCAGAATTCTGAACTAATTGCAGTCTATTGATGAATTTGATGGGAATGCCAGAGAGAAGAGAGTTGCAGTAATCCAGCCGGGAAGTGACAAAGGCGGGAATCTTGGCTTGAAAGGCTTGAATAGGAAAGTGAAGGGAGGAGTCTGGATATGTTTTGGAGGTGGAAGAAGAATGCCCGGGTAATGGTTCAATGAAAGTAGACTTTACCAGGAAAGCTGAGTAGTGTTATACCACTGTAATTGGCACACACACTCTGGTCCTCCTTTTTGAAGAGGGAAACCACTCTTTTAGCACTGTCCCCAACTTCCACGCGATGTTGAAGAGGCGTGTCATCCAAAGCTTTAAGCGAGCCATTAAGCGAAAGCATATTCAGTAGATATTTATAACTTAGTCTGAACGCTGCTTTGGCACTTTGACCTCTTTATCACAACTTTTTTTTCCCCTTGTGTGATCAGGGGTTTATCACAGCGCTTTTGAAGCGGCCACAACTTTAGCAACGTGTGTGATCTGGGCCACTATAGCGATCAGAACTGGTGCGCAAAAGCTTAACAATTGCATAGACTACTAAAGCTAACATCACGCACACAAAACGCATAACACAGTAGGCTACAGCCTTGGTCTACATATTGGCCTGACTTAAACTATTACAGTGTTAGTAGTACATCTAAACTCTGGATCGTCAGGCCTACTTTTTAGGTTTCCACAAACATGCAAACACAGCTTGCATGTTACCTCTAAATGAGACTTGCAACAATCTCGTCAAACAGACCGAGCATAAATATGAACAACAAAAACATTGCTCGTGGATCTTAACTTCTACCTGAAATAAGGCTCATCGGCAGTGCACCAATGGAAATGCCCATCCGTGTGTCTGTGCTCTCCAACTACTGGTGCGCGGCCACTCTCAGTTAATCAGCCTTAACTGTATCCTCTGTTGCTGCCCAGTTCAAAAACTCTGCAATCTGTTTCTGGCACATTTTTCATATCCATCTTAAGTCTGCCACATCTCAAACAATTTGTTTTGTGTTGCCATGGGAATGGAACTCAGAGTTGAGAAGAGCGATCAAAAACCATAGTCAATGTAAAGTATGGTGTCAGCTCAAAAATACCTCTTGATGCTAAAATTCCTCCCCAATAACACAATGCTGACAACTATGTCTGTGATATGTCTTGCTATTGTGCTATTGGACAGGGGGATAGACTTCAGTTTTTGTGCACTTGCTTCATCAATCATGACAGCAACCATATCCATTGCAGCAGGTAGAATCAACTCCTCGGCAATTGTGTGTGGCTTTTTGCTATTCTGTATGCTACTTTATATGATGCCAGTTGGTGGTGGTGAATGCAGTCTTCACAAATCTGAACTGCTGTCCTCTGTAATCATTAAATGTTCGTCTAAAATATTCCACTGATCTGCCGGTTGTAAAGTCTCAAGGTGACGTTTAAGTTTGCCGGGTCTCATTGCTGTCAGCAGCGAGCGTCTTTAGACAGACCACACAGACATGTCTCTCCTCACCTCCAACCTCAGTGGAAGTAAAG
Organism: Amblyopsis rosae; assembly: GCA_025399935.1. Lineage (NCBI taxonomy): Eukaryota > Metazoa > Chordata > Actinopteri > Percopsiformes > Amblyopsidae > Amblyopsis > Amblyopsis rosae. The sequence goes on along the minus strand of JAODTR010007594.1, from coordinate 6,990 downwards.
CAGAGGGAAAGATACCCCTCGTCATATTTACAAGTTATTGCTTTCGTTTGTTTTGTTTCAACACTCACAGGGTGGATCGCATCATCTGCTATTCTTTTCGATCCTATTAGGAATTTATCAATTTCTGTCAGTTATTCTAGCCTAGGTAGGCATTTACCAGTAGCACAAATTATAGTAAATGGTATCTTAGTAACAGTTTGGCGCGCTTGTATTTGACAGCATGGAACTAGCAGTAGCTAGCAGTCAGACTACATTGTTTTGTTTGCACGGAATATGACAGTGACCACACGCGTATTTTGGCTCAAAAAGTGTGTGATACAATCACTTAAGTAGGCTACGCTACGTTTAATTATGCATGTAGAAAATCACACCGGTGTTATGTACATGCACGAAACTGAGTTCGTTATAAAATGTGCATCCAGCTCAACATTTAGACTGTAGCGCATATATATATAAATAATACAGTGAAAACTATTACTACTTCTTTTAAAATAATCCAAAATGTTGACTTACCCTGCTGTGCAGGAGAATATATTTACGTGTCAAGACGTCAAGCCTCAAGTTGCTCGATTTACTCAAACAAATTATATTGTAGGTCTCAAAAGCATATTGTAATACTTTGTATTATACTCTGTAATATTTCAGAACCATTAAAATGCTTTTAATTCCTTTGAAATACTTATCTGATATCATTGAAAACGCCATTTACATGCCGATGCAAAAGTTTGGCATAGCAACTGTAACCAAGGGGAGTGAACTGGCTCAATGAGGACTTCAGAGAAGTTGGCACCCCATTTGATAGAATCTAATAAAAGTATTTTGATTCGTTTGAGCATCGTTTGTGCATGCAAAAACACTTTTTTGCAATGGTAAAACGTCCTCAGCCTCCTTATCTTAATGCATTTGTTTGTGCAGAATATCTGTGCAACAAAACAAAAATGTATTTTGTGCAACATTATTTTACATCATCGTCATCGTCCTGTTTATCTCATGCTGGAATGGGCTGAATTCTCATATGCGTAACATGTACATTTGTTATTTCTCTAAAACATTTTTATTTTGCATGCACAAACTTAATAAACTTACTTTTATTAACATACTTGTCATATGGGTTGCCAATTTTCACAGACATATAGGAAGGAACTTCTGTCAGATTTTTTTTGTCATGCTTTGCAGCACATTTGCGAGCGTAGGGCGAATTAAACAGTAAATATAATTATTTTAATATAAATCACACGATTCGACCTGCATCTTCTTCGTTTTACCCTGCACAGGGATCTCAATTTATAAAAATACGTAGAATCCACACTACAATGTTGCGTACGAACGAAACGCGTAGTTTGGAGTGTACCCTACATAGATAGCCTATCTAAATGATAATCATATCGTTCTTGTTCACCGTTTGTAAATAAAAAGTTAGTCTACTAAATAACCATTTCTCTTGTCTTTATAGTCGAACCAGACTGAGATATTATAGTAGGACAATTAGGCTAATGTTACATGATTTTAATAAACCTCTACCATAGCCTACTCTAGAGAAGTGTGCATGTAATAGCCAGAGACGTCACATTTAAATTTTAGAATGGCGGGTTTCCAATCATCTATATTTTCTGTTTTAAATTACGCTTCCACAATTGCGCTACCAGCCTCTAAGAGAAGTGCACAAACGTGAAGTGACATCTGGACCGAAGGTTTCCGACCATCGCACAGCAACAGAAATAGGTTATTTTATGTTTTAATTCTGATATATTTAGCCGTTAAGCATGGCACCTATTATGAAAATTTTGGTTTGCAATCGATGCAATCGATGCTCTGTCCCGATCGCTCCCGATCTAATCTGCATTATATTATCATCATCTGCATCATATTATTTGAAGAAGACCCAACGCGCCGGACGCGGCAGTTACAAAAAAAATTGCAGGTGCGCGTCAAATTTGGCGTCAAGACCCATATAACGCGCCAGTTACAAAAAAATTGGTCATTCAAAGTAGACCTAATCAGAGCGATAATGACAGGACCAGCCTGATGTGGCTTTGAGAGGGGGAAGCGGAGGGGTGAACAGCTCCATGAGCGAGGGGTGAGATTCTCACCGCTCCATTCATATGCTCTGGTCCTCAGTGTGTGCTCAGGCCCTAATTATTGATTGACATTAATGAAAGAGCCAATTGTTGCATTTTTTTCCTGCAAACATCCATTTTAATTTCAAAGTAGTTCTAGAAGTAATCACTTAATTTAAAAATTCTATTCCAATTCTATTTAGCTGGTAACTATTAGAGTACAGTTACATTTTTTTGTAACTGATTACATGTAATCAGTTAGGTAGGCTACTTGTAAACATAGGCCTGAACGATATCGCCAACATTTATCACGGTACATTTCTAAACATCATTCAATACAATATAATTCCGATATGACCAATATAAGCCTCAGAAAAATACCCACATCGTAGTACTTACAAACCTCTGAAGAATGCATTTGCAAGTCTATGAAATCGCCTCCTGTAAAACTAATATTTTAGAAATAATAAAGGTTCAAATAAACGCTCACGTTAGCCTTCAAACAAACAGGAAATGTGAAATTACAGTCAAAATAAATAAACAAAACTCAACTGTGTCTTTCTGTTGTACAGTGTTTACCTAGAATTAATGAAGGCTATATTTATGTCCACCAGTAGGTGTCAGTACCAATTATGACTGGCGCTGGAAAGATCTCATGAATTAGACGCAGCCAACTAGTAAGCTAGCAGTTTCACAGAAGACATGACTTACTGTTAAGCAGAGGAAGCTGTCATAATACGTAATATTAAGCCTTTCTGTTACATTTGCTGTTAGGTGAGGGAGTTAAAGTTAAAGCTGTAAAAACAGCCCACTACTGTTTGGCACTGGCTCCGTGTCTAGTGCAGGTCATCAATGCATGTAGTTAACCTTTAATACAACTGACTTTTGTTCCCGTCATTATGTGATGTATAGCTTATCGAAATACCGGATGTAAGTAAACAAATCCTATCAGTTATTGAAAAAAATTGTATCGCAGTATATATTGAATTATTGTCAAGCCCTATTTAAAGAAAAAATATTTATAACTTACCCTTCACTGACATGTTGCTGGGGTCCAGAATGTTAATTCTCTTTCATCTGGGTAAAACAAACCATGCTGTCCGTGTGTGTGCGCGCAGCTGTGTCCTGTACTAATGTGTCAACAAGCAGACGCTGTAGCTACGCTGATGGAAGAGAAGGATTCATAGACTGCACTCACAGCCAATCAAAACATTCCCACATGAATACAACATGACACGCCCAACGATACCGCCTCAAATTGATAGTGAGCGCTATACACTAGTTAAAAAACAATGACATAAAACGTGTATTGACATATTGCAGGAATATTGCACACTTTCCATAGTCTCAGCTTGGACAACTGCATTAATTGACTCCAAATATACAATTGCATAATTTTTTATTCTCCATCTGTCAGGAAGGCTAACATATTTCGCAAGATGATCAAAAATGTGTGGGACAGCATTGACATACATTTTAATGGCAAGAAGTCATTATCAATTAATGTTTTTATTGTCAAGTGTTTCACTTGTTATTGTTGGTGAGCTCAATTAGATTCTCTTGCAATTTTAATTTCCTTAAAAGGCTGATTAATGAAAGTTATGTACTTTTGTTCTACAATCTTTTCAGTGCGCCAAGATCAGCTTTGTGTATTGCAATTTAAATAGTCAAATTTCCACTCAGCCCATATTTTCGCAGTGGAAGACAAAAAAAAAAGGCTTTTTATAAACACAGGTTTACTAAAAGCAGTTCTAAAGGCCTACCTAAAGATGCATGATTGTAGAGAGTAATTTGCATCCTATGCATTTATAGTTAATAGTGCACTTAATCACAAGTCAGTGCAATTTCAAACTGCCTCTCACCAGTGAAGTTTATTGTTGTAGAGGAATACCTGAGAAGTTTATAGTAGTGTGATACCACTTTGTGACTACCCCCTGCTCCCCACCCACCCATGCACGTATTTACCATTTTTCAGCAATAGGCCGGTTCACTCTTACCGCTAGCACACTTACAGCGTCTGCATGTTTGATCTGGTCAGTTCGTAGGCCCACTCCACAGACAAGGGATTAAGTGTGGACACTCTCTTACACTCAATCTGCAGATTCAGCCTAGACAAAATGCAAACACAACATTGTCAACACAACTTAATGTACACTTGAACAATATGCAAGAGTCAGAAAGTAATACAGCTATAACTAGAGGTCGGTCGATTAATCGTTTGATAGATTTATCGGCACCGGTAGGACACTTTACAAACTATCTTTAATCCGCAGAACTTTGCTAGCCAAATGCAGAACTTTGAAAATGCTAACAACAACAACCATGCTGTCCAACTTTAGACCAATGACCATATCTAAAAAAAAAAAAAATCTAAACCCGTCAGACCCACCACCAGATCCAGATGTACGCGACTATAAAACGCCTGTAAAAGCTTAATGAAAAGCTGTGATTGTAAATTATTCTTAATGCATCTCAAATATGAGACTTCAATTCTTCCAAAAATAATACAACAATTGACAATTAAGAGTTGTCAAAATGACATGATAAATTCGATTAATTAATTATAAACGTCATACGTTCATCATATTGCTAGCAACAGTAACGAAGGGGGACGGTAACTATAATTACTAAAACTAGAATTCTCAGAGCTTGAAGATTTGCTCATGAGTTATTTTACTGCCATCTTTTGGCCGTTTAATGATACTACAGAGGCCTATCCTACAGTAACATTCAGTTTATTTAATTTGTCAAAATACAGTACATCACACCCTTCACTGAGAGAGATAATGTGAGATTGATACATTTCTTTGTATCTTAGACCAGACAATTATAATAAATATAAAAGCTTATACAAATAATTAGCAAAATAATAATTTGTTATAAAATGCTAATGACTTGACAGGCCTATGAAATGTTTGCTGCTGTTATTTTGGTATTTAGTTATTGGCTGATTAATTGGCGAACTGCTTTTTCTGGCTCCAAATGATTAATAAATCAGCCTTTAAAAGTCCACCATCGGTCAGCCTCTTACACAAATGTTCCACATAGACAAATTAAAAGCAGCATACATTTGAAACACCTGTACTTACCCATTTCTGTCATATTTCTTGAAGACTGGGAAGGCAGCCAACGGGTCATCGAGCTGTCAAAATAGAATTCAGTAAAAAACAGAAAATGACAATTGAATAGCTTGGTTTTAAAGGCACAATGCTCAATCATGTTTTAGTGCCACCAGAACCCATAATTCACAGCTCACAAGTCAAGTCAGTTTTTTTTATAAAGCACATTTAAAAACAGACAATGCCGACCAAAGTGCTGTACAATGAATTTAAAAAAAATACAACAAACAAGACGTGCACAACCATGTACATTGTGACACAAAATTATGTAGGGGAGGATGGAGAAGTGTGCAAGTCTATAAGAGTACAGCAGGAGAAGGTCAGCACTTAACTTTAAACTAGGGCTGCACGATTTTATCAAAAAGTATAATTGCGAATAGTTTCGCAAATACTGCAGTTGCGGTCTAGTAAGCAGCTCTCATAATTCTGTTTCCTTTGTTATCAAAGCTTAAAAGTTCTCTGTACTATAGTATTAAATACTGTATGTAAATATACAATATAGTAACTTGACATGCCACATGGATTTATAGACAAGTCCATCTGGGAAACCGTCCATTAAAACAGTTTAATATTCAAAAAAAATACTCTATAATAAGTTGATTGGCTGAACCATCTGTCTGTCATTGTTGTTATCAAGTAGCTTTCGCTGACAAAAATATCAATGCCAGCCTTTTATTATTATACATTATGTTGTCCGCGAAGAGGAAAACCCAGCAATAAATCATATTTTTTCCAAGGAGCACACATGCTCCTAAGTTAAAACATTTAGCGCAGACAAAGATATGAGAACACAGTCAAAATTATTTTTTAAAGGGCGTGCATAACAGTTATGCAATTCTTCACATTTAGTATTTTGTTTTCATTGTATGTTAATATCACATTTAATGTGGAGGTATTCAATAGGCTACAATATAGAAATTTGAGCAAACCTCATTTTGAATGGAAAATGTTATATTATATATATATATACACACATACATACACACACACACACACACACACATATATATATAAAATTTAGGCTATACAGATATATTCTAATTTACCATTTAGATTAATAGGGATATGAAACGATGTATACAGTGACTGTACTATAGAGATCATATTGTGACAGCATACAATGTAACTTCATGAGTGTACAGTAAACAGGTTTTTACCGCAATTGCACAAACGTGCAGAACAAATTAAACGCTGGCTGGCAGCATGATCGCAGTCACACATGCGGGCTTTGTTCCCCACCAGTTTTGCTAGTGTATTGCCTGTTAGCTTTAGATAGCTGTGATGACGAGGTAGCTAATATGGGAGAGTGTTTGGGTTCAGCTTTGAGACCCGATTCGAACAGCTAAACACACTTTTCTACACCCGGGGATGAGTGTGGTTATGGTAACAATAAACACTATTATTATGCACTAACCCTGTTGGAAGTGGACCATGTTTGGACCAGGTACCTAGTGATCGCCGCATCACTGTCAATGTGCACGGGGATTTCATAATGCAGAACTGCGCATATTTGAGCTGCAAACATAGTGGCTAGAAGTCACTGGCACAAAGTGTGCCTAAATATTTTTATGTGCACACAAATATTTTTTGTCGCATTTGTGAGTGAAAATGTCGCACTGTATAACCCTGCAGCTGACTGATGCGCTTGTCATTCAGTGACAAATAGCTTACATACACACACACACATATATATATACACACACATATATATATATACACACACATATATATATATACACATTATATATATATACACACACATATATATATATATACACATTATATATATATATATATATATACACATTATATAT
>JAODTR010007593.1:0-10199 GCA_025399935.1 Amblyopsis rosae | reverse complement strand
GCTGTATTAGGCTACAATGCGTCATGTAGTAATTATTTTGTTTGGTGGTGTGCCGCTGGATTTTTTCAAGAAAAAAATGTGCCGTGGCTCGAAAAAGGTTGAAAAACACTGGTCTAGTGGGCTGGGTGTTGGACTACCAGTAGGGGGCAGTATAGTCTAGTGGGCTGGGTGTTGGAATACCAGTAGGGGGCAGTATAGTCTAGTGGTCTGCCAGAAAATTGTGGGTGTGAGCCCCAGAGTTGGCCTACCTATAAGCATCATTGAGCAAAATACAGTAGCTGTTGAAATTCACTATTAGTAAAAGCGTCTTCTAATTACATAATTGTATGTATAATGCCCACTGCCCACATCTAATGTTCTGTTAACATCTATTTCTTTCCTTTTTGAAATATTTGTATTGTTTCGTATTTTGTTTTTGTTTATATTTTGAATTATATATATTATATTACTGCCTAGCAGAATATCATGGAGTCTACCTTTATGTTATCATCTACTAATACTTTTTCATATGGGAAAAATATAGAATAATGTCCACAATTCCTATGAAATTGTGGCCACACTCTCAGGCTCATATCCATTCCCAGTAAAACTAACCCTAACCCTAACGTCAAGTATTATTTGACAGGCTTATTAGTGCCTGTCCTTTTTCTAAACAGTTTCAATGATGCTATACATCACACTGGGTCTGGTCATGTTATATCTCCAAAAGGCCTTTGATACTGTGGATCATGACATTCTACTAACAAATCTAATAGCATTGGGATTTGACAGTTTAGCAATAAAATGGATTAGCTCATATCTTGGAAGTAGGAAACAAATGGTGGATGTGGATGAAACTCTGTCCAAACCGATGCTCCTGAAATGCGGAGTCCCTCAAGGAAGTGTTTTAGGCCCATTGTTTTTTCTATTGCATATTAATGACATGAAATCTGCATGCAAAGAATTATCTCAAATCAGTAGATGCTATCTGACAATAAGCTGTCACTCCCATCTTGGTAAAACTGAGGCCATACTCTTTGGTTCAAAGGTAAAGTTGAAGAAGGCCCTTCAATTCAGCATAATTGTGGGAGATATAAACATCTCAGCCAAGGAATCTGTTAATTATTTAGGCTGCATTTTAGACAACCATTTACCTGGAGAAAGCATGGCACAATTGGTGCTTACTAAAATTAACCACAATATTCCTGACAAGAATATCCTATTTTTTGGATAGAATTGCACTAGAGACATTAGCTGGGGCTGTTGTGCAGTGTCACTTTGATTATGCATGTCTTTCTTGGTATACAAGTGCACCCAGGATTCTTAATTAAAAATAAGCTACAGACATCACAAAATAAACTTGTATGGTTGGTCCTTAAACTTCCATTTAGGACACATCTTCTTCCAGCTAATTTTATCAGCCTTAAATGGCTGAGGGTGGAAGAGCGTTTCACAGCTTACAATGTGTCTAATTTACAGGATTGTCTATAATATTGTTCAAAGTTGCTTGTGCAACTAAATAAGGAAATACCACAAACACACCACAAGAGGGAGTACAACCGATGTGGTTCCTTTTAGGTTTAAGAGCTGTATGGGAAAGGATACCTTCCAATATACAGCAACCATTATGTGGAATGGGCTACCAAAGCAACACAAGATGATTACCTGATAGGTACCTTTAAGTCCTCAGTAAAAATATGGCTTAGATAGATTAAATATCTATAATGTATTAATCTTAATTATATTTGATGAATTTTTTTATTGTAAATTTTGTTAAAAATCGTATAACTAATCATGTATATGAACTACAAACTACTGTATAATGTATTGGTATTTACATTTGTATTTTTTAATGAAATTATGTTTTAACATCTTAAAAAGGACCACAATGGAAATAAGCTGTAAGACTTTATTATGTTTATCCTTTTTAATTTTTCAATTGTAGTTGGGGCATCTCTTGTTAGAGGTGCCACTATTATAATGTTTTTAATCAATAAAGAAATGAATTTAATCAATCAATCAATAATGCTTTCCCACCTCTGTTCTCTGCCAGAGTTCATCCACATGCACTGTGCCTCCAACCCAGACTGGTGGATGCCCTCTGAGGAGCAGATCAACAAGGTGTTCAGTGACGCGGTGGGCCACGCCCGACAGGGCCGCGCTGTGGGCACCTTCCTGGGCAGCAGTGGCTCCAACAGCAGCACCAGCAGCCTCTACATGGAGGCCTATGAGAGCCACCTGTCACAGGACGAGCTCTACCTGAAAGGCTGCCCCAACGGCCAATCAGATTGAAGAAGAAGCCGGGGCAGGAGAGATGATGGGCGGTTGGTGATAACAAGGTGTGGCTGTATGTACTGTGCTGTACCCATGGCAACACACTGACCATATCCTGTCGCTTTGCACAGGGAACAGAAACATTCCAGGGGATGTATGTGTGTTGTAGGGATTTACTGTTACCGTTCCTAGCTCTTTGAAGTTAACCTGACATGCCAGATTAATTGTTGTCACAAGTCACAACACACAAATCTGGGGAGCCGTACATTGAAACTCTGTAAAGGGCAGGTACTTTCAAAAAAATACTTGGCAGTTGATTGGATGACCCCATCTGGTCGTTTTCGATGTCGGCAAACCTAAACCACGCCCGTATAGCTATCAATACGATGCTGACTGGAAAGTTCAGTTGCTACTCGGACACATTCGAAATTATTTGTAGGCTTTCCATACTGATTCTCACAACGAAATTAAACTGAAGCTGACACGAGATCAGGATTGTCTCACGAGGCTACTTTGAAGTAACTCTCTTTTAGAATTATACTCTTTTAGATTTCTTTCCTCAGATTTGTACACTTACAGTTCTTAACCCTGCTGACTGTTAATGGTGCTTAAAATTAACATTGAATATTAAGTCTTCCATTTGCTACCTTGTTGTGTTTTAGTGTAGGAACATCTCCGTCATAAAGGCATTATCAGCTATATTACGTTTTAGACAAGCGCCGCGTGTTGGAACGTTATTTATCTCAAAATCAAATATTGGAAAATATTTGTTTACAGATTTTTGCATTGTGTCATCCCTAACAATGTATCCATTTAATTACATATATTTCATCAAGCACCCTTAATAACAGGCCTCTCTCTTCAGTAGTGCCTCTGAATAATATTAAAACATCGTTTTAACATACATTTTATAATCTGTTGTTAATTACACATATTTTGCAGAACAAACTATATTTTCTTTCATTATCGCCCAATATACTGTGAAATGGCTTTCCTGTAAAAGGTGGATTTGTAGGTTAGTGGTATTTGCACAATGAGAAAACACATATTATGTTTAAAATGATATACACAACTGAATTGTGCATAGATACACAAACACTGTTGAATGCAAAAGAAACCTTAAGCAATGTTTAAAATATTTACTGACCAGTATGTATGCATTGTGTCTTAACCAAATTCGAAACACGCCCACATAGCATTGGCACTGATATAAAGATATTTTAATAGGAGATATAACATGGTGTTGTAGCGATAACATGCAAATGTAAGCATGTTCACGTCCAGAAAACAAGGTTATTTCTGTATGCATTACTTAAATTTGATTATGGAAGATAAGGAACATGTAGGCTTATTGTTACATTTTTTTAAAGTTTTTTTTTTTTAAGAGAGAATACTATTCAAAATTCCCCTGCATGGTTTGAACAAAAAAAACGTTTTATTTATATTTATTTTGTGTGTTTATATGGCCTATTACTTTAAGGAATCTGGCCTACAATGTACTGATGTACTATAATGTTTTACATGATACAAGACCTCAATAGATCGTAATATATAGATCGATAATTTTCATGTATTTTTTTCAAGTCTGATGCAACTATTGTTAGATTAAAACAATCTGCTTTCAGGATTGCTGTATATTGTTCTAAAATATGACTAAAAACTTCAGAACTCTGTAAACTTAAAGGGACTGTAAGGGCCAGACAGATATTTCAATTAACTCTGATTAGACATCACATTGGTCCTACTCTGCATCTGCCGTGTGTGATGTCAGTAATCATTTAAACCAATCATATAGACAGGTGTGAGACACAGCAGCGATCCAATCAGGGTAATCAGCTTAAGCGCTAAAACAGCTAGATCTAACACCCCTGCCTGTCTTCTCAGTCTCTTTAACAGACACATGTAGGTTAAATAATGGAGGTTTTGAGTTTTTAGGTCATTTTGTGCACTTTTTAGTAGCTCACTGTGAGAGTTGTTTAATCTGACTTTATCCATTCTATTACTTAAACGCTATACTTATGCTGTATTTTTTTATTTTACACCTAATAATTTATGTTCCTGAACAAAGTTTCCATGTTTAAATGCATCATATTAAATGAGAATAAGTTTGCATATGTTGCAAGTAAGAGAGTAACAGTACTGTGTACATTTGTAAAATAAAGTACAATATTGTGTACGGTGTTCTTGAAATACTGCTTCTCTTATAAAGCCAAGTAGAAAAGTGCCGCAGAATCCTTGCCAATAAGGTTCTGTTGTTGTTTACTGTTCTGAATGTGAACTTTCTTTGTGTTTGCATTTTGATGGAGAATCCTTTATCCCGAAAGTGGCTGTGTCAACACTGTGAAATGTTAATCTGGTTTTTACAATTCAAAACAAATATTTGTTGTTCGGGTTTTATTTATTATAAATAAAAAAAGCAGTGAAGCTGAAAAAATGTCTGTGTTTTTACAGCTGTCCATTAAACCGCTAAACATTTCCCACAGTAACATTGCAGGCTTGATTTTAGAAGCTGTTAATATGCAGAGGTTTCCTTGGCATTATTTTAGTACATAGAACGTTTACTGTTAGTGACCACGAGATGGCGGTATATGTATCTATAATTAATGCATCCAGTCTGGAGGTGGTGTCATAAAAGTAATTTATTTTGATGAAAGGATACAGCTTTATTATGAAATAGCCTACATAACATTTTAAGATATTTTTCCTTAACTTGATGGTGTCTCGTTTCGAAACCACAAAAATATGTAGGCAATGATTAATACCTGAATCCAAAGGCTATTTTTTATTTGTTGTAGCCTTTAATGTTCAGTTAGTCATCATACATTTGACCCCACTTCTATGAATGTTATATTTACAATCAGATTATTACTGAATTGTTTATAAAACAAAAAATCCGCAAAATTCCAGATCAACAGCGGCTAGTGTGCTATGGGCAGCTGTGTGGGTTCCGCCCAAAATCTTAATAATAGAGCATTTCTGCTTTCTGTCGAATCACGACAAATAGGCAAATAGATATAGGTTAATTCCTAAAAGCATCACACCATTGTCTAATAATGTCGCGGCTATGTTTCGTTACAGATTTAGTGTGGTTGCGTGTTCCTCTTTAAGTCTGCAGCATTCACCGCACTGATTGTATGCTGGACTGTAAAAGGGGGGCGGGACAAGAACACATTTTCGGACTGTAAACAACATGGACCAGTTGTGCACGGGAAATATTTGTGGCCAGTATCAGCATCGCCTAAAGTAGCATAGTTAGTGACATTTTGATTGCATTTGGAAATTGCATGCATGTGCTTCAAGCGCAAGGCAGCGTAGGCCTTCGGACCGCTGTCGGATACCAAGCAGACTTTAGAGACATGCTGCAGCTGGTCTTGCGCATGCCATCAAAGGCAGCAGGTATGCCCAGCAGGCTATAGGCTACTCGATGCGCAACCAGAGAAGACAATAAATCTACATTAGTTAGGTATTTGATTGTACAGTCACGCTCTCCCACTCCAGAACTTCAAAATGATGTCACTCATAGATCTGGACGATGATAAGCGGTGGGTGCCCACGCATGTGAATGTCACTGTCCTTTGCGCGAGGGGACTGCGAACGAAGGGCAAGCACGGTAGCCGTTACCTCTACACTATTATGCAGGTGGGGAAGGAGAAGTACACGACGGGCTTGGTGGAGAAATCTGAGCTACCGGAGTGGAACGAGGAATGCTGCTTTGAACTTGTCCCCGGTATACTGGAGGATGGCGGCCGCAGCGCGTACCCCCCCGGGAGCGGCGACCTGGTGCTCACCGTCATGCACAGGGTTCTGATCGGACTTGACGTATTTCTCGGTCAATCCATCGTTCCGCTTGACAAGATTTTTCAGGAAGGAATGTGTCCTAGAGATGAGTAGGTTGCATTTAACTTAACCAGTAATGTATGTCCAGCCGCACACTCCCACACAGCCTACCTGCTGTATCATGGAAGCAGAGCTAACTACTCTACATTGTGCGTCATTGTGTTTTCCCTCAGTGTAGGGGAGGCAGGTCATTTCACAGACAAAAAAACTTTGATGTGAGTTTAGAGGCCTGTCGGTAAAATATATGAATTGCTCGTCGTTAAGTAGAAGGCCATGTTTATTATAGACTAGCCTGACACCCAATTGCATTGCAATTCTAACTTGCTGGAGTAAAAACCATAGTCTACTTTGAGCTGGGATAATTACCGGTATGATTATTATTAAGTAAGTAAGGGGCATGTAAATAACAAGGTTGCATGTGTGAGGGTCATAGGACGTCATGAAGTGTAAGAGCTCTTTGCAATACAAATACTGTTGTTATGTTTGGTCGGCCAATCGTGTGTGCACGGTAGCTAGCCGTGGTGTGGAAAGGAAAGTCACACTAGCACGTAAAGAATGAAGGATCTCTCTCTCTCTCTCTCTCTCTCTCTCTCTCTCTCTCTCTCTCTCTCTCTCTCTCATATATATATAAAACAGGAATTAAGTGAGTCAGTAAGGAAGTCATGGGTCAGGCAGGGGCCATAGCTCACACACAGTTATTGAAGAGTGCTACCCTCGTTTTCCAGTAATTTAGTTGGCCAAGTTGGGTTTTGTAAGGCCCTCTGGTCACACGAGGACATGAGATACTTCGACTCCTGCAGTGATCAGCGTTGTTCAAGATCTCGCTTGCAACATAACAAGGGCCTCCTTGCTGGGCTGGTGAACACACAGTGGGAAAGGACACCTGGGCCTTACAGTACTTAAAGGCACAAGGCTCACTATCTTAACTACCGTATGATATAGTGCACCATTCCCCCCCTCCCCCATCCCCAACACATTCCCATATTTCATCCTTAGCTCACTCCTTTGGTTGGAAGCACCCACTGTCCACAAGCAAGCCTATTATAGCTATAGGGCGATGTAGAGATAAGAGCATCGAGGAGCAGGAGGGGAATTGTTTTTAAACCAATATAACAATGCTTGTGTAATGCTGATTTTAACCACAGTAGTAAATCCAGGCATGAATCAATGAGTCAACAATGGGACTGGTCCCTTTTTATTATCGCTAATATAAATGGGGTAAGATCTCATCTCCCACCAAGAGAAAATGATGACATTGTTTCCTATGGTCATCATTCAAGAATGCACACTGCATTTGCATCAGCTCAATCGATCAAGGAAAGCAATTCAATTGGAAGGCTGATCCTAATAGAAAACACAACTAGTGCTGTATCATTATCCCATTGTGTTTCTGTTAAGGGATTGAGATCTTGTTTAATTGCTACTTATGTGTCAAATATGCATAGACATACACAATGCACAGGATAAAGGCATTTGCACTATTTCAATTGTAGTTCTGTTTGCTAGGCCTGGCACTTTCTGAGTACAATAGAATACATGACATTTAATGAGTGAAGGAGACTAGACCATGGGTCATGGCTGGTACTGCTGTCACCATCAAACATTACGTAGCAGAAACTGACTAACTGATTTGATGGAATCAGTCAAAACCCCATTTGACCCCTATATATCTGAAATAATCAAACACGTGCTCATGTTATAAATCACATGTTACCATTAGTGATATTATTAGTGTAAGTTAAAATCTTTATTTTTTTTACATTACACACATTACTGGTGAAAGTGCCACAATGCCATTTTGGTCTGGATTGCATGTGGATTCAAATTGAATATTTGAGACAAGAATATTAATTGAATTCAAGTCATTACCAATGTATGGCTGTGTACATTATATAATATGACTAGTTCTGGAAATTCAAATAATATGGACTAAAGTTCTACATGGTCTAGTCTTTCTGCTGTCAGGCCCACTGTGACAAAAAGCCTAAATCCGCCAATAATTCCACAATGTTACAGTGGAGATAATGGGTCAGGAATATTGGAAGCACCTCCAAGCAGCGCACACATTAGTGAACAGAGAATAGTCAAAAGCAGTGCCACACATCTGGCTTTAATTTGTGGTTGTACGCTCTCTATATTCTCTCTGTGCTCAGTGGAACTCACATTGAATTCCAAGATTCTTTTGGCTCTAGAATGTTCTTCTGGTGCTCTCAGAAAGAGCTCAGGAGGCTGAATGAGTGGGATGATTCCCTTAGAACAGAAACATTCCTTTCAATGCTGGGTGTTTGTAAGCGGAACATTGGAATTTGGATTTAAGGTATCCTTTGCGTCGCCATGGTCCTCTTGTGTAGTTGGTATAGTTGGTGCCAAACACCATGGTTAGATTTTAATCGTCCTCCTATACACTGTTCCTCTTTCTGAGTCATGCTAATGATAGGAATGCACCACTGAGAGAAGCAGCCCATGTTTTGTGCCTTGTTTTCTTTCTGTTTGGCTATACGAGACTATCAAGTAAAACGGTTTCCTGAGCTGAGGCGGCGCTCTCGTGACCCATCCCACCTCCCCGTGACCTCTGTACGTGTGTGTGTGTGAGTGCAGGTGGCTCAGGCTCCGCTCCAAGGCGGGACGTAAGGAGAAGGAGCGCGGCGAGCTCCAGGTGACGGTCCAGTTCACCCGCAACAACATGACGGCCAGCATGTTCGACCTGACTGTGAAGGACAAGCCGCGCTCCGCCCTGGGCAAGCTCAAGGACCGCGTCACAGGGCGCAAGCGGCCCGACGTTGAGTCCTCCTCCGCCATCGTGCCGGGCCGCTACGCAGCTCTGTCTGGAGCCCTGGGGCAGCCTTTTGGGGAGGAGGATGGCGGTGGAGGTGGAGGAGGGGGGTGGGGAGGTGGAGTGGTGGTAGCGGAAGAGAAGAAGAGCAAGGTGAAGGATTTCTTCAAAGGGAGGCTGCGGAAGTCATCCGACACGCGGTCCTGCTCCTCTCTGGCGTCGGAGAGCAGCGCGTCGTCCGTGGCCAGCGAGAACACCGCCCCCCCGCCGAGTCTGGACCTCCTTGCCGACCCGCCCAGCTCGCCTGTTTACACCCCCAAAGTGAGGATGGACAGCCACTATGGGGAGGCAGCCTTGGCTAAGAAAGGTGGGTGTGGTTGAGAGAGGCTGACACTACTGTTAAAGCGTGTGGTGTGTAGCTAGTCTCGCAGAGCCAGCCTTTACTCCTGCTAATGTCTGTGACACAGCGCTGGCTAACTGCGCCAAGATCCGCCTACTAGATAGGAGAGGTATTTTGATTGGCATGTACATCAACCAACTACGTAACTCAATTACAAAGTCGGACGTTAAACTATAACAGAGGAATATGTTGAATGTGTATAATATGAAACTTACCAACACGACTGACTTTTTTCAGGTATTGTTCTGTTATAGTACAATATATAGTAAAATACGCAACAACTGAAATGAGTAAATAAAGCAGGCTACTGCGCTTCCATCGCACTGGAATTATAGATATAGACTTTGTGATTGACAATGCTAACAGCCAATGAAAATCTACTTCTCAATTTCAGATAGCGCTGTCGCGCTTACAGGGGCATATGCAGCAGACGTTTAGCACAGAGTTGCGTGTGGGTTTATGGGAAGTAAATACACACCTTTCTACGTTGGGTAGACACAGTGACATACTTAATATTATTTTCTGTTATACAAAGGAGAAAATAAAAATTAAGCAACTTTGTGTATTATCTTCTTTCAGAATTGCATTTTAATTAATTGAATATTTTGTTCTCATTCTACTTTTAGCTGATTGTGATTTTCATAGTAAAGCTTTCACGTATCATGCATTTTATGGCTCTGCATAATTTAGATGTCAAGATAATTTGGTTAAAATATACTCAGTAATGAGCATCCTTATGTTCGAAAATGTTTTTTGTTATAGACAGTCCATGACAGAAGTCTTAACAGCAAACGCTACTACGCTGTTTAATGCATATGCACAGACAACAGTTAGAATGTAAGCATGCTCATACGTGTACATCAAGTCAAGTCAAGTCAATTTTATTTATATAGCCCTTAATCACATTGCAGTCTCAAAGGGCTTTACAACCTACAT
>JAODTR010007592.1:0-10200 GCA_025399935.1 Amblyopsis rosae | reverse complement strand
TTTAAAATACAGGGTTTATATACTGTATAACAGTGTTTATATACAGTGTTTATATACTGTATAGCAGGGTTTATATACAGTGTTTATATACTGTATAACAGTGTTTATATACAGTGTTTATATACAGTGTTTATATACTGTATAACAGTGTTTATATACAGTGTTTATATACTGTATAACAGTGTTTATATACTGTATAGCAGGGATTTTAATTCCCATTTCAATTCAAAGGTCTGATAAGTCCCATACTCCCATTGTTAACATGGCGATGTCCCTCTGTCTCCACCCACCCCCAGCTCAGGAGGCTCTGCGACCTCCGACCTTTGTCCAGAAAATGACAAACTCCCGCGCTCTAGAGGGCGACACCGTGCGGTTTGAGTGCAAGGTGGATGCCTCCCCCCCTCCGCAGCTCTTCTGGAAGAAAGACAAGGACATGCTCCGCATCGACCCCAACAGGATGAGGTGAGGCCAACTGGCCACGTCTTGCTTTTGGTCGAGGGGCCGGAGAATGAGCGCTCAGGTCTTTAAGTACAGCTTGAAAATAACACTCCTTGATTTTTGTTAAAGCGCTGCTTAAACAAAATGTTTTTGTAACTCAAATCAAGGACTATACTTTTTTAATACAAAAGGGGGGGGGGGGGGGGAGGTGTTAAACCCAGATGACACCATCAAATCAATGAACAGTCCAGAAACAACATCTAAAAGTGACTTACCAACCACCCAACCGCTAATAAATGTTCTAACTAAATGTACTCAATATTGTGAAGAGCATATTCTCACAATAAAAATCAATATACAAGAGTGTAGGCCTATATAGTATTAATTTACAAGAGGGCTTTGCTACACAATTTCAAACATTTTGTAGATCTCTGTAACAGAGGTAGCCTACTACATCAGGGCTATTCAACTCCAGTCCTGGAGGGCCGTCACCCTGCATGTTTTAGATCTCTCCCTGCTCCAACACACCTGATTTCAAGGTTGTCAGAAGCCTGATAATGACACGGTCATTTGAATCAGGCGTGTTGGAGCAGGGAGAGATCTAAAACATGAAGGGTGTGGCCCTCCAGGACCGGAGTTGACTAGCCCTGCACTGCAGTATGCAGGCTGCCAAACCTAACTAGGGGCAGGATGCAGGATGGTCTAGTGGTCTGGGTGTTGGACTCCCAGCCGGAAGGTTGTGGGTTCGAACCCCAGTTGTTGAACTACCTGTAAGCATCCTTGAGCAAGATGCCTAACCCCCCCCAACTGCTCCTGGTGGTTGGTCGCGCCTTGCATGGCAGCAATCACCATCGGTATATGAATACATGTGTGAATGGGTGAGTGTGAGGCAATACTGCTTTGAGTGGCCGGAAGGTTAGAAAAGCACCATATCAATGCAGTCCATTTATTTATTTAACCTCTACCCAGCCTCTACCAGGACGGCTCAGGCAGGCAGTGCCTGCTAGTGGAGCGGCTGGTGAAGTCAGACGCTGGCTGGTATACCCTGTCTGCCATCAACAACGCAGGGATGAGCACATGCAACGCCAGGCTGGATGTGGGCAGTAAGTCCAGAGACGTGTCACTTAATGGATTTTGAATGGAGCTCTATGGGGAGAATTTGGCAAATTTGTCAGTTGGAGGCACATATCCCACCACTCCCCCTTTTTAGAGCCAATCGTCTGCTTTATAACTGCCAAGCATGAACATATTTTAACCAATCGTGTGGTTGCACTGATGCAAGCAAACAGTTGCGCGTACGCAGTAGAAGTCATTAACCTAATTCTGGGGGCAAAGTCACCAATGGTTGATGTTTTTGGGGTTTCACTCGTGATTGTATAGAGTACAATTTTATGTCCCAGTGACATTTGAAAGTGTAGTTATGTCTCTCAACTCATTAATTTCAATACAGTCTTCCTAATAACTGCGCCGAGGCGTTTCAAAGATGTCTGCCGAGTGGCGAGGCGCAAGGAAAACCCCTCGCTGTTATTTCCGTCTGTGCGCACAGCGGCAGTTGCCATGTGTGACGGAGATCGTCAAACGGCAGATGCAGAATCGCGTAGGAGAGTCATGCCAACGGAAGTACATAATTCTCAGTGGTCACGTGGAAGTGCTTGCTGGTCAATTTGAACCAATAATTGAATTAATAACGGATGCATAACTGCAATTATTTATTTATTTATTTATAATAAATATCAGCAAATGCATCAATTTACGTTTATAATAGGTTTTATAGGGTGCTTCGGGGTATTCAGGGATAACTTCCGGGAACTGTTACGGGTTCCACGTTCTGCCATTGCCGTGAAAGAGAGAGGAAAAAAAAAACTGGCCCATTGGAGTTGAGGCGATGGATGCGACAGATGGAGAACACCGCCTCCTCTATGAAAATGCTGCTATGTGATCATGGGGAAGGGGAGGGGGGGGTACTAGTCAACAATGAGGTTATCATTCATCCTTGGCCTGCCTGCATTACTGCAGACCTTTGTAGTGAGTCATAGAGATAAAGGGGACTATAACATTGGTCCACAGTAGGTTATAGTAACTATTGTCCAGAAGCGGTAGACTTTTATATTTCCACTTGATCGCAAGCGCACCATCTGTCCCCTGAGTCGTGTGCATTTTCGATCTAAGCCTACAGACTTCCTGTATGACTTGCACACCCCTTCAAAATAACACGTGCATACTTGAAAAGCTTACGGTCACTCTCGACAACACGCAAATACACACACTCTCACTTTATTCTCTAAAGGTTGTGTCACACTCAAACTGCACAAAGATGATTTATTGAACGCATTCCCGAATGTGCCAGCCATCATATTCTCTTGTGATATGTCACGTATTAATCCTCTGGCTCTGTTCTGCGCCATGTAGACAGTTATTTTCAGACACCTGGCATGACAGGAATGTTTTGCCGCAGGATAATGTCTAACAATAAAGGTCACTGCTTTTGGTAGGCCAATAGCTTCATTTTACATGTGAACTGTGGTTCACAAGTCACAATAGCTAATCTACCATGAACCCATGTCAAAACGCAGATGTATGCAGAAGACTTGAAATGTTATTTTACAAATCAGATTTATTTACATTATTTAGTAGTCTAGTTTTGATAGACCACTATGTTTACATTTTAATTTGTACCTGTAGTTCTCACAATAACCTTATTTTTAAATTCACTTGTTCTCTCAGCTCGAAAAGCTCCGGTCATGAAAACGGCACCCCCTGGCTCCAAGACGTTGAAACTGCTGTCGTCTTTGAGCCACCTGCCTACTCTGACTGTGGACAGCCCCGCCCAGCACACCGCACCTCTGTACGAGAGCGAGGAACTCTAGAGCCACTGAGCACAAAGGAATATGAACCATTTACCCAAGTGCACCATGGTTAGCTGATTATATTTTTCGATTATAGCAACAAGCCAAAATGTTGTGTTGAACCATTGGGTGCATCTGTTAAATGGTGACCATATTGAAATGGTTTAATGAAGATCAGCACTTGGTGAAATGTTAATTAAAGCTGAGTATGGGGTCAAACATAGGTACCACACTTCAATTCCACCATTTTATTTTTCCGCATGCTTGGTTGAGACAATAATGACTTGTCAGCCAGGTGAAAGGCCAACCCAGTTTAATCACGTCATCTGCTGAAGGTGCTGTTCAACTCTTCTGTGTGCTTGTCTCTCTCTCTCTCTCTCTGTATATTTGTCTCTGTGTGGGTTTAATGTTCTTTTCAGCTGCTCATGTTTGATACATGTCCCAATGCCTGCCCAAACTTTATTTCACCACAAGTGCCCACAATCCAGCAGTCCTTCTCCTAAGACCCTCCTACATATTAGCACTTTAGACCTGCTTACTAATGTTGTTGCTGTTTTGTCTCACTAATGCCTCACGATACTGAAAATGTGTTTTGTCTTTTGCGCCTCTGCTATTTTTGGATGAGGACGTGTGTCTATTGAGTTGTTTCTACACAGCAACCATGTTTTGCTTTTTCCCCTTCTTAAAAGCATGAATCGATGTCTGTTCCTGTGTCAGAACTGTCTATGGTTTTCTGATGTATAATGTATATGAATTAAGCTATTTATTTGATCTGAAGTCAGAGATATGGTAGGGACTACTTATGCAGTTACATTGACAGTGTTGGGACTTGCCTTTATGACTGTTGATGGTGTCTGAGGCTAGGTAATTATTTCAGTATGCTCCTGACCGCCATATGCGTAACTGACTAGATTGACTCGCTAGAGCAGGTTATGAAGCTCCATTTGCCTGCTAACCTTGAAATATTATCACTCACAGCTAGGACCTGGTAAACCTCAAGCATAGTGCTAGAACGAGCAGATAATCTGATGCTCGGGCAATGTGTTCCCGAATTTTGTTTGATTTAATGCAGTAATGTTTGTATGGAAAGCCATGGGTAGACTTATTAAGACCTTGTGACTGCAGCCTTGATGCAAAAATACCACCAATGGCATAGGGCTGTATGCACAAATATGAATGCATAAAAAAATGACATCTTTTGGTTGAATCATTAGATTTTTGCGTTCTAGTGCTTTTGGCAAATCTCCCGTTCTGTTGAATTTTAATCTTTGTGTATTTTAAAGTGTTTGTTGTGAGATGATTGACATATCACTGACTGGATGAATGATGATTAAAGTCTAGGACCTTCAACCTGTCAAGTATTTTGTACATCTCATTCTGAGCTAAAACTGAGGTGAAGTATACCGTATGCTTGCTTTAGTCTTTCAAAAGAATCCTAAACTTAGCCAGACTATAATGGTCATTCTGGAGAAAGCTTGTTGATATTTTCAACATAATCAAAACAAAAACTCGTCTCCCTTCAATGCCATAGGGCAGGGCTACTCAACTCTGTTTTGGCAATTTTTAGATCTCTCTCTCTGCTCCAACACGCTTGATTCAAGGTTGTTAGAAGCCTGATAACGACCCACTCATTTGAATCAGGCGCGTTGGAGCAGGGAGAGATCTAAAACATGCAGGACCGGCGGTTGAATAGCCCTGCGATAGGGTGCTCCCTAAAAAAGCTCCACCCCAAACATTGGGGGAAAAAACTACGCCTATGCTGAGACAATGTTACATGGTGTTCTAGTAGAACACATTGTTCCCATTTAAAGAGCAAGTGCTGTGTTGTAACATCCGATTTGTTTTTTTAGCACGCATACAAAACAAGCAGTTAGCAGACTGGCAAATATCTACACCAGGGGTGCCCAATCCTGGTCCTGGAGCGCTGCGGTCCTGCACGTTTTAGATGTCACCCTGTCCAACACACCTGACTCAACAAATGAATGGGTTGATATCAGGCTTCTGCAAAGGCTGAGAAATCATTACATCCAGGACCAGGATTGGGCACCCCTGATCTACACAAAGTATGTTTACAATCATTAAGTGTCCTCTAATAACATTGCCCTCCTGTGGTCACTGGCACACATTACACAAGCTGAACAATTGAAACGTTCATTTTATTATAAAAAAGTCAATATCAAAACTCATAACCTTTAAGACAAGCTAGCACATGTAAGCATAACTGTATTTATAATTGTAACATAGCCCATTGGTATGAGTGGTGTGGAAACGTTTACATTTGACAGCTGAGTCATATGCTGAACTACTGTAAGGTGATGTCCATGTCAGCCCTCTAACATGGGTAAGTTACAAATCTACAGGCAAATCAAACAGAACGTACTGGTAAGTTGCACTGATCTAAAGCTTCTAAAGGCAGTGTAAAGTCACGTTAAGGATGGTGTTCTCTGTTGGCACACACTGCCACTCCGGTCAGCCACATCACAGCTACCACTCACACAAACAGATCACACATTTAAAAAAAAAAAAGGACAGGCAACACAAATGGAATTTAAAAACAAAGACTAAATCACTTGTTAAATTGGGTCCGTTCAAAGTCCTTGCATCATTTCACAGATTTGGAGGGGGGGGGGGGGTAAAGAGTCACCTCTTACATTTTAGTGCTCGTTGACAACTGGGGACAACCTCCAAACTGTTTCGGTATGTCCAGCCGCTGCTAAAGGCATGCTTGCAGTGCCGCACAGCCTTTGATCTAGACGCAGGGAGAGCGGGCATCCGATAATGTACGTTGGCAATCAGGTTAACGATAACGGCTGTAAAATAACACAGGCCAGCCTATGAGCGAAGCCCTGATGCTAGCTCGTATGACGATAACGTTTACAATGCAGCACCTTTTGTATATCCTTGCACAAAGGAATAAACAGTATCCAGATTGATACCATGGAGGGCAACAGCCTAGATGGCGAGCAACGTAAACCTGATATAAGCTTATTCTTACTTTAAACATGTCTGGTTTATAAGTGATATAAAGCAAAAAAAAAACAAACATGTCTTTAAAAAAGGTCCACATGCATTTAGGATTAAATATTTAGTTGTCACTGTATTTATTGAACAGAATGTATATATGTAGAAATATACCTCTGGGACCAATAACTAATTCATGTGTGTTGATTTGTCTTTCATGGCAATATGTTTTGGCGGTAGGAATCAAACTCACTCATGTCAATCAACAGCAATTGACACGAGTTAAGAAATAATAGATTTGGTTATAACAAAATAGATAGCCAACAGCCTGTGTGTTTACTGTATATATTATTGGATTATTAAGGACACCGTGCAGTCACTGGTTTACTGAAATGCTGTATCACTTCAAGTGGATGGCTCAGGAGGGCATCTTGGAACTTCATATAAGCCTATCAGGTATGTATACTCTATCCAGAATGTTCTGAAGCCAGTGTTGGGGTCTCGTAAGACACCTGACTAACAATGGCAGGATGGGATGGAGGGATTGACGCAGGAGTCCAGAGTGGGGAAAATATCTGTCCGTGTTTGTTTTCTGTCTCTGCAACCCCCCCCCCACCCTCTTCTCACCTTGCCAAGGGTCAAATCTCCACGTCACTCTCTTTGTCGTTGTCATGGTCACCATCGTAGAACTCATTGGCAGCCTCCGGCCTTGAGATGTCAACAGCAAATGTCATTTTACATATTAGTATGATTCAAATACAAGGTTATGCATTTATAAATAAATACATGTGGCATTTATAAATTAACGTGTATATATATATATATATTTATTTTGCATGTTGGCCTCTGTACACACTTTCCAAGCCAAGTGCTGTACTAACCCTACTTCCTGGGTTTGAATATTTTCAATAAAAACAAATAGCACCTGCTGTAATTGTCCTCAGCCCCTCTCTCATCTGGGTCGGGCTCGTCGTTGCGTTCGTAGCCCAGCAGGTCATTAGGGACGTCGTGGATTTGGACGCTGGGTGCGTGGTTCAGCATCTTAAGATTCTCAAACACCGTCTGACGAATCTGCTCCAGGTACTGGACACAGACGCACTTAGTTCAGACCACTAGGAGCATGATCGCAATTTAGCATCCATTCTGTTCTTCAGATATGGAAAAACAATTCTACTACATACAGATATATTATCTTTCCACACCTGAGACATCAGTGAGGTGGGGTTACCTGTCTTGAGTTCTGGTTCTCTATCCTGGTGCTGACATCAGAGTGGAGTGTGAAGTCTGGAGCAAAATACTCAAAATACTCTTAAGATAAAAAACCACAAGGAATATAGATATGAAGCCCACCTGTTTATGAAGCGCGAGTCGAAAAGCCACAGGTCTGTTATTGCACAACTCACCGCTATAAGGGAGCTCGTCACTGATGGACTCATCCACCAACAGAGATGTCTCGAAGGTCCTGCAACACAGGAGAACAGTCAGCGTGTTCTTCACGTCGAGGCCAGCCAGGTCGAGGGCACTGATCCGAAAACCTCCGCCCTTTTTTGCTTCAGACACTCACCAGCAACGAGCCACGTTCCTAACCGTGTAGCCTCCCCCCCCCAGCACCAACAGAGGGATCCGGAACCCTTTCACGAACTCCACACATTCACTGGGGAGGGAGGGAGAACATGCAGGATTACATCAAAGCTTTCTAATAAGACAGAAATGTGCGGCCCACCTACAGTTTTTCTTTTCAGGCCCACTTGAATTTGTAATTGAATAGCGCTGCAGTGCAGTATATTACAGTAACTGGCAGAATTACTGTTAGCTTCATACAGTGCATTGCCCAGGGGTTTCATTAAAAGCTTGTTTTATTTGAGAGCTTCTTCAGATGTACAGTGTGTAGGGGCAATTAGGTTAGCCATCTTACCCGTGTCCTCGTATACTGAGGTTGAAGCAGCCCAGTCTATCGCAACCCAAAGAATCCGCTCCACACTGCAGAGATAACGAGACCAATCATTTGTCAGGATTTAGGCCCTCGATCACACCGAGTCGCGTCGCTAAAGGCGCGGCCGCTTCAAAAGCACATTGATATACCCCCCGATCACACCGAGACATGCCGCTAATAGTACAGCCACTTCAAAAACGCTTTGATAAACCCCCGATCACACAGAGACGTGCCGCTAAAGGCACGGCCGCTTCAAAAGCGAGTTGATAAACCCCTGCCAAAGAGAACGGCTGCCTGGGCCAACTGTCACATTGACGAACAGCGCCAACTCTGAAAAGTTGAGGATATTTTAACTTTTAAAAAATTCTTAAAAAAAACACGAAGCGTGGCGCCATAAAAAAGCACATGCCAGTCGCGCTGTACCATAGGAAACAATGGTTTCTAGCGACACGTCTCGGTGTGATCGGGGCCTAACAGAATCAGATTTGAATTACATGCAACAGATTCTAAATAAATTAAATGTACTGAACAAGTAGCGCTTGTACGTGAATGTGATGACAGAAACAATATTGTAATGCAGTACAGGCTTTGTGTGGCATGTTTGCACGCACCTGAAGAACAATGCAAGTAGGCTGGTAGAAATCTACTACTTGTTTAATGACCGGCTGGAACAACTGTCTGTAACCTGGGAAACAAGAGTTCAAAAAACGTGTTGATGTTAGCAAAATATCGCAGAATATCCCAATATTTTTTTAATTGCAATATCACATCGTGGCTTAAGTATCGTGATAAATTCACATTGTGGGGTCTCTGGTGATTCCCACCCATAGGTACTAGTGTGGGCCTATTTTTCTAGACAACAAGATTCCATTTGAATTAAATACCGGCACTGGCGTAGAAACCGGGTGGGACATGTCCCCCCCCAATATTGAAAACAGGTGGATTTGTCACCCCCAATAATTATTTCACAGTTGAGAACTGTGCCTACGTTAAAAACTTATTTTTAAAGCGCGAGTGATCGCCAGGCAACAAGCGAGACGCTCTTGCTGACCCGAGACCTGCTCGCGACAGACAAAAATAAGCAGATTCACTGGCTTCAAATATGCTTGTCTCCACGGAACGTCAGGTTGACAGATTGTGGTTACGACGATTAGTGAGCTACACCTTGACAGACGAGGTAGGCTAACTGGCTTACTATTAAGGGCACTTTCAATACATTTTTTTACAAGTTCGAACTCTATCGTCCATGCAGGAGAACTTGGTAGGCTACCATACAGGTACCGTAGTAGGTTACCTTCATATTGTGTACGGTATAGCCTACTTGATAAATCAAATGGCTCCCCGTTTAAAGTTGTGTTCCAGGACAAGCATATTGCATAGTCATATACCGTACTGTAGACCCATTTACTGTTCAAAAACAACGATGACATCATGGACCGTACCGTACGTCTGGGCTAAAAATAATCTACCACAGTGAAATATTGAATGTTTTAATCTACCGTAACGTATGTATGTATGTATGTATGTATGTATGTATGTATATATAACCTCTGTTTTTAGCGGATGGGTGGGCTTTGATTTATAGTAGAAAATGCGCCCCCCCCCCATTTTTCCCATTACTGTTAATGACACTATGCTGGATGTTATGGTCAGCTGTCCGACACAGAACCCGCCCCTGGGGGTGGCTAACTCGCTTCTGGCGAAAGGTCGAAGGGCGAAATGAGGTGTAGTTTTAAACTGTCACCCTTCATCCAGCGTCAGTGTGTGTGTTTGCCGGGAACTACCTCCTCAGACATATTTGCTTACATTCGTGGTGAACTCAGAGCAAACAGAACTGTTTGAATATGTTCGTGAATGTTCGTCATGTTTGCCAATTCTGAACGCACCTCTGCAATTGTACTGAACAGTTCAGTTTAGTTCAACCTCACTGTCAGACTCTGTCCATTAGATCAGTGGTCCCCAACCCTGGTCCTCGGGGACCGGTGCCCTGCATGTTTTAGATGTCTCCCTGCTCCAACACAG
>JAODTR010007591.1:0-10201 GCA_025399935.1 Amblyopsis rosae | reverse complement strand
GCTTTGGAAACTGGAGCAGTGCAGTCCATTCACTCATGAGTTCATACAGCTGACATTTTGGTAGGCCTACAACTTCCTCCTCATCAGAGAGAAGACCCCCCCCCCCCCCCACACACACACACACCTTTACCCATTCTATTAGATAGCACACAGGACAGTCCCCATATGGAGTGCATGGTGAACAGCAACAATCTGATTACTCTAGCGTTTGAAGCGAAGGCATCACATGCACTGCTGAACTCAATTAGCCTCATAGCTAATGAGCGTACATTAGCCTGATCTTTTCATACGGTCACCTGCCAAGTGCGCTCAGACAACGTCAAAACAACCACAGATGCAGGTCGTCCATTGTATGAACACGATCACACGAAGGTTTGCGCACACATTTTCTGAGTTAGTGAGTCGCTTTTCTTTCCGAGCCCAAAGAGAGGGTGCTTAATTAAGAAAGCCCTGGTCCTCATTAAAGATGAGTAATACAGTGAAGCGTTAACCCAGCAAACACCACAGACTTCTGAGTGAAAAGGGTAAGAATGCACGTGATGAACCTGCCGTGCATCGCAGCTTGCCATACAGCGCGACCCCTGAGCAACGCTGACGCAATTGTTGGACCGAAACGCAGCTCATTTGATCACAAAACTCAAACAGGGTTTACCCCATGCAGAGCATAATCGTTTCAAAATGATTATATGTCTCATTAGATGCTGTTGACGACTCCAGGTCAGGGGGTGAGAGCAAGTGCCTGTACAGAGCTTATGACGCTTGGCCTTTGTGACTGAAAGATTCCT
The DNA here is from genome assembly GCA_025399935.1 of Amblyopsis rosae. Lineage (NCBI taxonomy): Eukaryota > Metazoa > Chordata > Actinopteri > Percopsiformes > Amblyopsidae > Amblyopsis > Amblyopsis rosae. The sequence continues at coordinate 9,416 of JAODTR010007591.1, read as the reverse complement.
CCTCCGTTGCACGATTGTGTGCGAGTACAGTACCTTAAGTGTTAAAATGCAGGCTCACAAAGCTATTCCACGTATAACACCTCATCACACCAGAAAGCCAACATTCTGTGCTGTTAAATGAAATTGCTCAGGCCTTGGCTCTGAATGAAATAGCTAAACCAAACAAAAGAATACTTGCCATGCCAGAACTTACTCAATTTCTTCTATTCTATTTCGTGTAAAATAAAAACACAGACCAATTGTTTTCCAAGACACTATAAAAACTATATAACTATAAGAATATAAAACTTTTAATTTGCAGCAAAATAGCTGTCATCTTTGCCTGCATTTTGTCAATATTTCAATAATAGCTTTGAGTCTTCATTGTGACTGTGTGGAAATAACACTGACCAGAAAATAGAGCTGTTTTGGTCAATCTGTGTCTATTGTACCGATCCTCACTCAAAGTCAGCCTTGAAAGTTGGCAACCCTGGTCTAAAGACCCACAGCCAGAGACATGGAAAGAACAGAGTTACGCCAACAAAAGTCACATGGTTCATGGAGAGGCAAAACCTATGGCAAAAGAGTTCCAGGAAGTGCTTGGTGGGCAATTTGAATATATATACAGTATATACAGACATATAACATAATGTTTTGGTAAGTAGTAGTCAATAAATGCACCAATTTACATTTAAATTAGAATGTATAGGGTAATTTTTTTTTATTTAGGCTAACTTTCAGGAACTATTTTGAGGCGCCGTTGCTGTGAAAAACAGCCCATTGGAGTGAACGGAGATGACGCAACTCTCTCTCTACATGGCTCTAGCCACAGCCATTTTAACAATGCTCCAAACACCCAGATCTTCTAGCTCAGACCTGCTGCGCTGCAGAAAGGACTCTGTCATCCTCTCAACACTGGGAATCGACTTTTGACTGTCTCGAAAAAGCCCTGAGCCGTCTCACCGTGTGTGTCCTGATCTATAAACCGTACATCGTGATTGGCAGGAGTGTGACAAAGGGCATAGACAGGAGAAGCGCAAAAGGGTGATAAAATACCAAATAGAAAATAATTAATTTCCTGTGACTCCTGAGACTCACGGACGGAGGCCATCTTTACTTTGCTAGTTCACCGCCCTCTGCTCGCCTCTCTTTGTAATAATTGTTACATGTTTGAGTCTAATGTCATCGACTCTCCAGCTCCAGAGCTACGGGGGCAGCAGATTAACAGGCAGCAGGTCAAGCGGCTGTTTAAAGGGCTACGAAGGCCCTGTCTCTCAATACCAGAGGCAGACATGAATAAATAATGCAGCAGTAGTGCATGTACAGTACAAATGATGCAATCACATCTGGCCTGGCTACAGAGGTGCATCAGGCTACAGAGATTCACCAGGCTACAGAGATATACCAGAGATGCACCAGGCTACAGAGATTCACCAGGCTACAGAGATATACCAGAGATGCACCAGGCTACAGAGATACACCAGAGATGCACCAGGCTACAGAGATTCACCAGGCTACAGAGATATACCAGAGATGCACCAGGCTACAGAGATACACCAGAGATGCACCAGGCTACAGAGAGGCAGGGATTGTGTCTGGTACTTATGCATAAAACGCTGAGCCCTGTGTGTGTGTGTGTGTATGGAAGGGAGAGAGAGAGCAAGACAAGTCTCTCTCTCTCTCTCTCTCTCTCTCCCCGCCCGCCCCGGACCAAGGTTCCAGATGCACGGTCAGTGTTTGTAGTAGGTAGAACCCTGCTAACTCCTCATTAAGTGTGGAGGTGTCCCTGAGCAAGCCACCTAACCCTGACTGCCCCCGGTGGTCAGGCGGGGCCTTGCATGGCAGCCATCACCATCGGTGTGAATGGGTGCATATAAGGCAATACTGTAGCGCGCTTTGAGTGGCTGGAAGGTTGGAAAAGCTCTAAGTAAAAGCAGTCCATTTATGGTTTGAGATGCTCCTGCATGCGAACCAACGCAGCGCTTCGTCTGCACTATTTGAGCCGCCATGTTGCTGCCTACTGTTTGTTCCTTAGAGAGTTTGATGGAAAGTTTAATTGGGCCTTGAGCAAGATCAGACAGCGGAGATGGAGGGGAGGCATTTAGCTCTCCTTGAAGCCGGGGGCCAATTCAAAGCTATCATCCAAATTACCATAGTGTTTTAAATGCAGAGAGAACTGTGTTTCAAGACAACAAAACTGTTAGTGAAGCCTTTCACCGTCTCAAGAGATGAAAGGTAGCAAACAAAATAATTAGCCTATTTGTGTAAAAAATGCTTTGAAGATCTAATTTGATATATTCTTTTTATTTTAGTTTTTTGTTATTTAGTTTGAAGCTTTCTTAAGAAGTGGAAGGTGGACCATAGGCAGCACCGGCTCAGCTCCACAGTGGTGCCACAGGCCTTATCTACCATCGCTCCATCTGCCATTAGCCTCCATTACTGCACTCAAATGCCCTCAACCATGGAGAGACTGGAGAGAAACTGGAAAGCAGAACATAATGCTCAAAAAAGAGCCTCAAGAAATGCAATGCCAAGTCCAAAATGCCAGCCTGCACCCTGTATTTGTGCTACAAGCCAGCCTGGGTGAAGACATTTTACAATACTAACACTAATATATATATATATATATATATATATATATATATATATATATACACACACACTCTATATTATTTTTCTTTTTTTTTCTTTCCTGCTGGCAATTTGATTGAATTGTTAAATCGGCCAGCATTATTTTTTCAGAAAGGGAGAGCAACAGAGCGAGATTCAGAGCGAGAGAGAGAATTTGGTGTGACCCAGCACGCAATCCCAAGATGGGCCCCAGTGGGATGTGACCAGATGGATGCCATGCCTACAATACAGAGACACCAAGCATCTTTCTTTCCAGCCAAACACAGCCTCCAAGTCTTCTGCTGAGGGAAGATGGGGCTTTAAAGCCTAGAAGAGCATCTGGCCGTCAACCAAGGATTGATGTGAGAGATTTTCTAAAGCTGGCAAAATGAAAAAATGGTATCAACGTAGTCTGGCTGTGAATTTGGTATGAAGACACCCCAGACACATCCTTACGTTACATAGGCCAAACAATCTGCTTTCATTAATGACATGTGTGGTGATCTTGTTATCACATCATTGTTAGATGTTATACCATGAATAACAAGGCATTGAGGAGCCAAGATAGATTGTGATAGTCCACACACAGAGTGGGATCAAGGGAGGAGCTGGTCTTATTTATTCAATCCATTTCCTTTCTATTCTATTAATGTAAGAAGCTTTGGAAAGCTTTCAAAAATGTAATTCTGCTCCTCTAGTCATATGCCAGTTATTACAGCATTCAAACAAATGTTTGACTGTCTGATTTTCTAAACTGCCTTCCCATTAACCTGTGACCCACGTGGCATTACATTAAATTGAGTCCAGCTCTAAATATTGTAAATCTTTATGGCGTGCATACGAGGTTAGGACAACCGTTAATTATTAAGTGTGACTGAAGAGAGGGCAGTGTGTGTGTGTGTGTGTGTGTGTGTGTGTGTGTGTGTGTGTGGAGAGTGTACAAACCAGATTTAATTCAAAACAGTGCTTGGTTTGTTGTGTAAAAAAGCTTGAGGGCCCTCAGAGCCTCTGTTAATGTGAAAAATAACACCCTGAAAATGATGGGAGGGGCAGAGAGAGTGTGTGTTTGTGTGTGTGTGTGTGTGTTAACTACCGGAGAAATATTGTGGTGAAACAAAGTGTTGTCACCACCACCATGTCCAGTCCTGCGTTAATCCTGCGTTAGCTGTGCAGACAATTCACTACACTGATTCACTATAGAGACTATGAAGCACACTTCATAGTCTCTATAGCAGGGGTGGGCAATCCTGGTCCTGGAGGGCCGGTGCCCTCTCCCTGCTCCAACACACCTGATTCAAATGACTGGGTCGTTGGAAGCCTGCTAACGAACCCATTCATTTGAATCAGGTGTGTTGAAGCAGGGAGACACCTAAAACATGCAGGATGAGGCCCTCCAGGACCAGGATTGCCCACCGCTGCTCTATAGTCTCTATATATGGTAACTAATAAGACAGTTACCGTTACCAACCGTTACCAAAGCATTCCTGTTACATCCCGGCCTGTTTAAAGAGAGGAAGCTAACTTTTTACATTCATATGTAGTTGCAGCTGCTATAACCGTTTTTACACAAAGAGCAATACGTCAATAATATCAATGTGGGCATACATTAAGTAAGTACAGTACTGCACTACACACAGTGATTGGCCAAACAAAGTCAAACTTGACTGCTAAAGTCAGCTACTGCCAGCTAAATGTAAGCTAATACACTGTCAAATACATGAAAGATCTCCTCGCATTCTGCTATCTTACCGTTTTTTGTGCTTGTTGGAAAAGCGCAGCCCTGGCTCCGTAAATAATAACATAAACAAAGTGCCAAACACCGCTCACATCAACAAACACACTGCGCTTTGCTTCACGATGCATTTTGACGTGTGAAGCGGTGGAGGCCCGCGGAGCGATGCTGTTTTGATTTGAGGAGCGTGGTATTGCACCTGTAATGTGTGGTGTGTACACACACACACACTTTAGACACACCACCTCGTGTTATTATGTGAAACGGTCCCTTCCATCTCCATTGTTCATTGTGTACATCTGTCACAGTCGTTGAGGCGGAGGCAGAAAGCAGCTAGACAGGCTGATCTGAAGAGGGGTCACACAGTATCTTGATGCGTTTACCATGAGGCGGCAGGGCTTCGAAGCAATACCCTCTCAACGCCGTCATTCATGGAAACACACCCCATATACTCAGAGCTGTGTGTGTGTGTGTGTGTGTGATGTGACGGAGAAGATTCATTGTTTTCTACCCTTTGCTGTCTTAGCTTAAAGTATAGTGTTGCATTGCATAGCTATACATCTGCCAGGGTGCGTGCACACACACACACACACACATGACCCCCACGCACACAAGCTTTGGGAAAACAAGGAGGTATTGCCTGGCTTCACATGTCTCATTGTCATGAAGATGGGCTGTTTGGAAGTAACATCCATCTTAATTAACTTGCCATTGGTTTACTCTCCAACACCCAGGACTAAACCCATGGGAAGAAATCCCCTGACCAAAGAGGAATTCTCGAAACCCCAAGAGATCATTAGCGGATTAAAACAACAACAACAACACACTGAATAGCTTCCCCGTGTTGCCTGCAGATTTCATTATCTGCCACTGCTTATGGCAGGGCCAGGCTTTGCCCTTTGCGTCGTAATGCTACATAACGGCACGATTGCTCGCTTCCCATCATTTTCCAGTTGGCTCTAATTTGAGGCGCTCTCGTGATTTACAGCCAAGCCTCAACATCAATGCCTCACTGTCTGTGCAGCGCAAACTACTGACGTATAGAATGTCGCTCTGCGGCTACTGAAACCAGGCAATATCATTTCTGCCTTCAGACGTCAGACACAAGCAAACAACATGATGCGTTTCCTGTCAACAGCCTCCCAATAAGACGAGCTGTTGAGAGATCCCTACTTTTAAAGTGCCTTTGTTTTGGCAGACACTTGGCTTTGAAATGGTGCGTGTGCGTGTGCGTGAGAGAGATCCACTTATATCCTGACAAATAAAAAGCTGCATGATACATTTTGAAACATTAAAGGTGGAGTCAGGGATCCAGGAGAAAGACTGTTGATATTTTATCTCGATCAAAACAAAAGCCACACTCCCTTCAATGGCACAAGGTGTTCCCTCATTCACTACCTCCCACATTTGACACACACTGCCAAGGCTAGGATAGTGTTGTGTGGTGTGGTCTGCCCCACTTTGTTTGTGTTCCCATTTACAGAGCCAGGGCTGTGTAGCAACACCAGATTCCTTTTTCAGTGCGCACACAGAACGGACGGCTAGCGGACCGCCGGGCAATATTCGCTGAATTTGATAGAAAGTGTCAAATTAGCTTTCAGTCGCTGACTGAATAAACCACGTTGGAGACGCAGCGCGAGGGTCTCATCACTGCCGCTGTGTCCTCTGAACAAAGAGGAAAGGCTTCACAAACAGCCTCACGGTGCAACCGGGCTTCACAGCCTCAGCTCTTTGTCCGCTCAATGGCCCACAGACAATCCGTCTCAATTCCCCATTCACGGCACCTATAGGCGCTATTAATTGTCCACTCATAAAGGGCCCATAGACGCCGCATGAGAGAGGAAGCGGTACTTGCTCTTAGCACTGTTCTTCTCACTGCCGTTGCCTCTACTGCGATCCGTAACACCTATGGTGTTTCTCCAGGGGGTTTAAGAGGTCACCTCGTGAGGTCAGGGGGTGGTGATTCATTCCACGGAGCAGTTGCATTGTGGGAGCCCCACACTCAAACTCCGGGGTCAAACCTTCAGTTTAACACAAGGGTGCCATTTGTTAGTTGACCTTTTCTGAAGTCTCTGACATCTATTTTGTCTTTTCTAGGGACATGGGAGGGAGAGGTTTAGAGGCTCTGTTCCTCATTTCTGTCACTTCTTGCTCAAAACATTGCAAGTCTTCCATAAAAAAGCGATACAGTAATATATACCAGCCGTGCAGACAAGGAGCCTCATGGGCATTGAGGAATTTAAGAGAAATATTCAACAACAAAACCCTCTTCTGCTATACTCACTTGGGGAGTGAAACATGTCAGCACCGAAAAGAAACTAAACACAAGTCCAAGAAACATGTGTTTAGGAACAAGGAGGTTGTTTATTCGAGCAAGAGCAGCAAAAATGTCCAATGTCATTATCAATATTCAAGGAAAGCAATGGGGTTTGAAACTGTGCATGTTCACACTAGTAGTGACATATTAATTCTACATTTACACAGCATTTTAACTATTACATTTAGCATCAGACACATGCCTTCGTGAGATATAGCTTTAGTCTGAATCAACCTTTCTGACTCGGGCTGTGAGACCCGCCCCCACTGGCTACTGTTGCTAACTTTTGTAGCTTGTGGGACATTCTATGATATTCTCTCTCGTATTCCTAATAATATTGCGTTCAGTTTAACCGCCTCCCACAAGCTTTTAATCCACCGTAACTTTACTTTAGGCAACTGTGCTTTCTGATTTAAAAAGAGGACGAGGTCCCTGCTGTACCATACTCTACTATAGTCTGACTCTGGCATACCTTCCAGAAGCACATCTAATGACAAACTTATAAGGGTGCACCAGCGTGTATTTATCGTTATACAGTTACTAATTACTGCTTTGTTTGTGGGACATCAGACATGCTAAAGAAGATTGACAGGTCGGAAAGGTCTGTTGCTCAGAGTAGCATAAAAATTTTTTATATTTACTGGAAATATCACATACTCTTAAATATCTGGGGAAAAAAGGTTTGCCCTCATTAGGCATGTGTTTGGAAATCCACATTGAATGTCAACAATCTCTTTTCCTGAAGGAAACCATATTTCCCCACAAAACAAAATATTGCTCTCACAAACACCGCCAGTACTGCCAACGTGTGAACACACTATTATTAAGTTACTGTGTTACTTGCTTACTTCTCAGTATTGCTACAGTACTCTCTAAGTTTGGAACAAACTATGTGGCCTGTGTGTATCACTGCTACGTGCCTTTTGAACAAACTGTCCTCAGTATTACTCTCTAACAACAGTGTTGAAATAAACTACTAGTTACTTATTACTCCTTCAAAAAGTACTAATATTACTTTACTTATTACTGGGCATTAAAAGTTATTAGTTACATTACTAGTTACATTACCATATTACTTTCATAATCACTACCCTGCTTCGCCCCTTCTGAAAAATGACAACCTGCGTAGCCAGCTCATTTTAGAATCAAATCCTCTTTATTGGAACAATAATTCACCTTAGGATTCAACAATCAGCCAAAGTGAAAACATTGCAGCCTCTCAAACCAGATGATTGGACAGGTTGTTGGTTCAAGCCTACCCTAAGTTTGCTTGGACCAGCAAAATAATAAAGGCAGTGGCAAGGAGAATAGGAAAAATATATTTTACTGTAAAATAAGCACACTTTCTCAGACGATATTCGTCTCCCATATCTGTTCCAAAAAGCCTCCTTGGCAGAAGCATATGCTTATACTGAGAATATCACAACAACCGTGAGAATAATTAGATCAACTAAAAGCTAAAAGGCAATATAGGCAAAGTCACTGCAAGATCAAGTCACACTATATCGGGCTAAACAATAGCCACAACAATGTACAAATACTACCAGAGGCTTCTTGAATTATATATTCACATGGTAGTAGGCACAAGACAACATGCTGTAACTATTCTGATATAATATTGGTTGTTAACAATTGCTGGTGTGTGACCTGTCCAACTGTGACATTTGTACTACAACTCTCCAGAGACGTCTCTCATTAAAAGGATGCGCAGGGACCTAGGGATACACATAGGTGTATCCCTAGGTTACGGCCAGGGTGGGGAAGTAACTAATTAATTACAAAAATCTGAAACTATAATCCATTACAGTTACCAGCTAAAATAGTGGAATCATAACTAGTTAAATAGTCACTGCCCAACACCACAAACGGCATACAGCCCAGCAACCCACGTACTGTTCCAGGTACCGTGTGCGTTGAGATTACAATAAAGGGACAAGGCGTGTAAATTAGCATTCTTGCTAACGGCGGTTACATACTGGATGCGTATTTTCCCTACGCTGCGTAGTTTTTAACGCAACCACAATGCAACATTCTACATGACAACTCCTTCTGATTACAGTTGGTATACATGGTGATGCTAGCAGGACCCATGGTGGTCCTAGTAAGCTAACCTGAATGAAACCTGAATGAAACTGACATTGCTCCAGGGGAAATGTGATTATTGATACAGTACAAGTACACATTTCACCAATAAAATGAACCACAGCTTTATTTTAGGCACAAACAGGTCACGTGTACGCAGCCTTCCACCTGACGCAACTGCATACGCAACGTTGCGAGCTCTACGCTGCACTCCATAGGAAATGAATGACATTCCTGTGAAACGCTACTACGCATCCAGTGTGTAAGGGGCGTAACTCATGTTTACACATTGTATTTTATACTGGTGTTCGTTAATATTCTATGTCCCTATCAAATAAACAAACTCAGTAAAACGAAATAAACACATACAAGAAATAAACACTTCAGGTTGACAGAATGCAGAAACCTGCAGCAGATACACAAACAGCCCAGGTAGACCGTTATGTCACTATAAGGCAACCTGAACACACACAGAGAGAGAGAGAGAGAGAGAGAGAGAGAGAGAGAGAGAGAGAGAGAGAGAGAGAGCGAGAGACAGAGAGACCGTTATCCATTAATAATAAGTATCAAGAAAAGAACACTCAAATTTTGGATGCATCTTAAATCAAGTCCCCGTAACACACTGCAATTTGAAGCACTGCTAACCCAAGAACTGAACCCCAAAATCAGTCCTTTCAGTCAGCTGATCATGAGACT
>JAODTR010007590.1:0-10202 GCA_025399935.1 Amblyopsis rosae | reverse complement strand
GGGCGGTGCTTTTTTTCGATTGTATCTTTCAAAATCTGGCTAAGTTACTGGTTTTTCCAAGATGACATACTCATCCTGTAAACACATAAAAAATAAGAAAATAAGACATACACAGAAGGAGAAGCGGAAGCAAACCGTGCCAGAGTATCTCTCCCTCAATAAAAATAAAAGTCCAAACTATGCCAGAAGTACCTTAGGAAAGAAAAACAAGATGGCAAGCTTAAAAACATGGAGTGCCAGCAGTCACCAGACTTGAACCCCATTGAGCTGGTTTGGGATGAATTGGACAAAAGAGGGAAAGCAAAGTGTCATATGGGAACTTCTGCAACAGAGTTGGGAATAACTTTCTTAAGAAAACTTTTTTTTCCATTGAAATTTCAATTGAAAGAATGCCACAAATGTGTTTAGCTGTTATATCTCTATAGTCAAAAGTTTAGAATATATTTTCATTTATAAATTGATTCCATGATTTCATTTTAAACTTAAATTGTTTATTTGCACATTATTTGCACATATTTATACAACCACCCCTGCTGAGAACCCGTCCTGGATGAACACATCATTGAACTCCACCTTTACCTCTTGCCTCTCTGACTTCACTCCGGCCACTGACAATTCCATTACTGAAATCATCCTGAACTCTAAATCTTCTACCTGCCAACTTGATCCCATGCCCACTAGCCTCATCAAAACATGTCTTCCCTCCATCTCTCGCCTGCTCACTGACACAATTAATTCCTCTCTCTCCACCGGCCTAGTGCCCCGCACCCTGAAAATTGCAGCCGTGACACCCACACTTTAAAAAACAAACGCTGACCCCAATGACCTGAACAACTTCCGACCCATCTTCAATCTTCCTTTCCTCTCCAAAACACTTGAGAGGGTGGCCTTCCAACTTCTTAATAATCTAAATTCCAATAACCATTTCAATCTGGATTCCGTCCCAAACACAGTACTGAAACAGCCCTAGTAAAAATCACCAATGACCTCCGTGCAGCTGACTCCGGCCTCCTATCCATCCTCATCCTTCTTGACCTGACTGCAGCCTTCGAAACTATCTCCCACTCACTCCTATTGGAATGTCTGGCTGGCATTGGTGTTGCTGGAGTTGCACTTTCCTGGTTCTCCTCATATCTCCTAGGCCGCCAACACTAAAATCCTACAGATCAAGATGTGAGGCAGTCTCACTGGGTCTCCCTCAAGGCTCGGTACTGGGTCCTCTGCTGTTCGTCATATACCTCCCACCCTTGGGCACGATCATTAGACATCACAATGTCGACTTCCACTGCTACGCTGACGACACCCAGCTCTACATACCTCCCAAACCCACCTCAACACTACCCCCTATCCCAATAAATTGCACATTAATAATAATTCTTCCTGTGGATATATGCGTACACATTTTCATTTTCATACGTGCTCATATGGCAATTTGAGTGTAATATAGGCTACACAAATCCTCTAAAAATCCTGTTTAGCGCACAGTTGCGCACAAAACAGCCGAATATAAATATTCTGCTGTGACACCTCGTAGGTTACTGAAAGGAAAAATGTATTGATGCCTCAGTGCAGCTGGCATAACTTTGCTAACCGATGGATGGGATATCTGGTGAGTAAGGAATGCTTCTGCAGTTGTTGCGTTTTTTGTCAATTAGGCACAAAGCTGTAGATATATAGCTTTCGGCAAATGCTAGGCCTACCCATTTAACATTCGTCATTGAAATATGACAAAAAACTCGCCTTATAGTACTTTTGGCAATATTTTCGATTTGCCAATGCTGCCATTTTTCACTTGGAAACCACTGCATTATTTTAAAGCCTATAGAATTACTGAAATCTTTCAGAAGGAAATATAATTCCTTCAAGTATCAGCTATGCAAATAAGGTTTTGCAATGTGTTTCTTTTGGTTTTCCCCACGTATATTAAGAATAGCCTATATACCATATAGGCCATAATTCATTCCTCTCTTAGATTTCTGAATGGCTATTCCAACATTGCAATTTTTATATATCTGAACTTTGGTGTGGATTTGAGTGGTAGGCTATATAGGTTAATGCTATAGGCTTGCTATATAGCTAAATAAATTAATATCTACATGTGCATAACCCTATCTCTAAGGGAGACGCCAGCCACCCTTTTGAGAAAACCAATTTCAGCCGAATTGTACCTGTGACCTTGTTCTTTCGGTCATGACCCACCCAGCGAGTATTGTGGATATTTTAGCATCTATTTTTCACTTTCACTAGGCTTCATGGGATGTGAGACAGTTCAATCTTGACAAATTCAGTCTGTGTTCTTTATGTTTCTATATGCATGTGTGTTCTGCAGCTTTTTTAGTACTGCAGTAGTGACAAATGGTTGTGATGCTGCTAGGCGGAGAAGCTGGTTGTGTGTGTAGCCTGTGTGCATTACAGGGCGGCCATGCTGGAGTGTACAGGGGAAGGTTCTGGTGGGCCGGTCTGGGTCAAAGTCCAGGGCCATTTTATGCCCCCAGTCCATCCCTGCTGGGTACAGTAACCGGAGGGTTACTGTTGCTACCCGAAGTGGTCAGTCAATCAAGTTTTTGCATGTAAATATGGTGTTTTCACCGATAAATGAGAGATATTCCAATTAATATTTCTGAATATATTTGGAACAGTAAAGCTCAACCAAAAACAAACAAACAAATAATAGCCTACTGTCTGTTGAGCTGTTTTAAAAGGTCAGAAACATGCATGTTCTTGAGTGTATTTACGCTTATCTGTGACATCTCTTGCGCTTGACTTTGCAAAAAAAAAAAGCAAAACATACGACATGCACCTCTAAACTTTAAGGATATATTGCACAGTTTCATTCATTTCTGTCATTATGAAAGTTTGACAAGCCTCCCATTGGTCATTCTCAAGGGTAAGTACTGGCAGTGGCTGACGGGGGAACAACAAGTAGCCCCCAAAATAGTTTGCAGCTCTCCCCATTCAGACAGATCAATGGATCATCTAGACTTCAAATCACAGCTGGTGTAGAAATGTTCCGTATACATTTAAGCCATATCCATTTAAATCATGGAGATGCGTCCCCCACAATATTTAGAAGCGCCCCCAATAAACAGGAATACATTTGTTGCATAAAAATGAACTAGAATTCATAAAACTGTGTTTAATGCTAAAAATGTTATGGGGGAGGACCCCAGTCCCCTTGCTCGATTAATGTTTAAATGAAATGAAATGAAATGTTTATGCATTCTGTTGGGCCATGCCTTCTGTGGAAAACTGTTAATGTAGACTACATGTAGGCCTAGGCTATGATTCATTATTACAATGATAAAATATGTCACATTAAACACACAACCACATACAAATAGGTTGTTTCATGAGTCCACTATATGTTTGACGATAAAATTTGGCAATACAACTTTTACACTGGTGATGGCACCCTTGGCCAGAACTGAGAACAACAGGTTAATTTTATACATTGAAAAACACGAAGTTACATGACACCACAAACATCCAGAAAATACAAAGTGTGTAATTTAATTTCAGTAGTTGGTGAGTGGAAGTGAGTAAGTTAATGTCAGACAGGCAAAGTCATTTTGTTGATCTCGCCCCTACAACTGCCTTGTATTGCTCCGCTTCTGAAATGCTCCCGGACCGGAGGAAGTTGACGCCTCGAGAGTATGGTAAAAACCCACTTCGGACCTGGACGCAGCACTCACGCACCCGGTGGAATCCCGGCGTAAGCATTTACTAGATTAACTAGATTGGCCGCGATCAGCTCCAGAACAAGCCGCACACGCACCCGGTGGAATACTGCCTAGGTATATAATCTTGACCTATAGTGCGGTAATTTTTAATACTATCCAGTTCCAGTGACTATACATTTTATTTTCATATAGTATGATAATAATAAAATAATAACAATTTAAGGATTCAAGTATACCTAAGTGTAAGGCGTCATAAACATCTCCCTCTTTTTGGTCTTCTGAGATGAACCTTCGACCCTCTGAAATAATGACATATATAGGCTAGGCTACATAATTTAAAGCTGTTTTACATTTCATGAAAAAAGGTGGACCATGAACATAAAAACTAGCATATTGTACAGAACGTTCTTCGTGGATAAGGATTAGGTTATCCATATTGTCAGTATAACCACTGAGACATTTGGAAAATCATTACATACGAGTGCCCTTGAGGTACAGCATAGCTTGCGGGGTCCAATTTCTTTTTTGGAAAGCGCCCTTGTATTTCAAAACAACAAACAAACAAACTAATCAGCATGCATATGGGTTATTTTGCATTCATTCTTCAAATTTCAGATTTATAATAGACTATTTACTAAATGTATAGACTAATTAAGTGAAAACAATATTAGAAAAATACCTTAGGTGCACCCAACGAATTTGAAGCAGATGTCAGGAGTAAAAATGTTAGAACATAAGCTATAGCGATGCCCCTCAAAACCTGTTGGAAACAGATAGGCTATTGATATTTAACAACCTATAACATCGATTGGGTTTTAAAAAATAACTGAAAATGATAGCAAACCTATAGCCAATAGTCAATTAATGCTGTAAACAACTAAGCTTCTAATGCGCAATTACGCAGTCCACACATGACTGTCTGTTTATTAAAAACAAGTCAGTAAGTGTTCAATTGCATTGTGGAACACACACTGTCATTAACCGCCCTGTAGGTCTACTATAGCCATAAAACGTAATCATACTTACTTTCATTGCGGCAATGATCAATGAGACGACTGAAGAAACGTTTTAAATGCTGGTAAAGAACTTCAGAGTGTCTTTGTGGATCATTATTCTATTCCCAGTATTTATATTATTCAGGGCGGGGGAAATCTCTGTGGCCCAAGGGTACAACGCAACATAATAGATGTCAACAGCGATAGGTCATGCCAATTTGATGAAATGGGGGCGGTTAGCTGAGTGAATGAATTTAGGTGCAAATCAATTAATATTCAGATATCGTAGGCTATATTTTTTTAGTAAGAACATCTGTCATGGGCAACTGTAAACCTACCATGTACTAGTGGTATGGGCTAAATTATAAAATAACACAATTTATGTTATTGTAAACCAGCTGTGATGGTTTTCTTGTTGCTAATATTGATGTGTTTGCACCTTTCTCACTCAAGCAGTTCTAAGATAATTGAGGTGTTTTTTGTATTTATGTATGAAAAGCCAAGACATTTAATTAAAGGATATGTGCTCTAGATATTGTGGCAAATTGTCACTTAACTCCTCACAACTTATAAGCAATAGCAAAATCAGTACTGTAGCCTAAAAAACTATAAACATTCAAATATTTGATTATACATTGCAGAACCAAGAGCCAAATTACAAAGACAGTGTTCACAATATTTTATTTACAAATTTTCCATAACAATACATTGTCATTTCACATGATGTCACCATTCCGCATTCTTTACGATTTGAACCAGAACACAGTTTACAGACTGTAAAAGTTGGTTTTGAAACATTGTTCAATCTATCCATCCATCTTCTCCCGCGTTTCCGGAGTCTAGCTCTGACTGGGGGATCCCAAGACGTTCCCAGGCCAGTGTGGAGATAGTTTTAGCATAGTGTCCCAGAACTTACTCTAATGCTAAAGAGTACAAGTGTGTCTTTAGAAGAGACATAAATGTCTCAATGGTGGAAAAAAATCCGTACACAGCTCACACTTTAGGCATACAGGGATTGGATTGCCCTTAAAAGGGATCCCCTCATCCCATACTCCTGCAGCATCTCCCACAGTATCTCCCGGGGAACCCGGTCATACGCCTTCTCCAGATCCACAAAACACACACCGGAAGGGAATACTCCCAGGCCCCCTCCAGGACGCTTGCATGAGTAAATAGCTGGTCCATTGTTTCATGACCAGAACAGAATCTGCATTGTTGTTCTTCAATCTGAAGTTCGACAATCGACCAAACCCTCCTCTCCAGCACCTTAGAGTAGACTTTACCAGGGAGGCTGAGTAGTGTGATACCCCTGTAGTTGGCACACACTCTCTGATCCCCCTTTTTGAAGAGAAAAACCACCACCCCCACCCACATAACGTAATAACAAACTGGTAATAGAAAAGACATATGTATAAGAATCAACAGCTAATTATAATGACAGTAACAATAATAGCAATATAAAAACAACAATGATATAAAAGTGTGTTTATGTATTAGAATTTCAAAACAGCAGTTAAATGGGCTTTTAAATATCGTTTGTAACATTTAGTTGAGGGGGATTTTTTTTACCAGGTAGGAAAAGCTATTCCATAAATTGGTACTCTTAAATCTGATAGTAAATTGACCTCTGCACGTGAGAAACTTTGGAGGATGAAGATCTAATGATTGGCGATTGGAATTTCGTGAAGTGCTCTGGAATATTTTCATGAATTGAGTATACCTTATAAATGAAAACACATATTTGAAAGATATTAATATCATAAACTGTAAGTATCTGAAGTTTATGAAATAGAGGGACAGATGAGGCATGTGACTCGGATCGGGTTGCAATACTGGTGGAGGTGGAGCCACATGATGCAGGGACTCGGGGGGCATAAGAACATAGAGCATGGGCACATGGGGCAAGGTCACATGGGGCAAGGGCTCTAGATGGAAGGCCGGCGGGAGCTGCTGCGGCATGAAAAGCCCAGCAGAGGAAAGATCTGGCTGGAGCTGCTGCGGCGGGGAAAGCCCAGCAGAGGAGGGATCCGGCTGGAGCTGCTGCAGCGGGGAAAGCCCAGCAGTGGAGGCATCCGGCTGAAACTGCTGCGACGGGGAAAGCCCAGCAGAGGAGGGATCCGGCTGGAGCTGCTGCGACGGGGAAAGCCCAGCAAAGGAGGGATCTGGCTAGAGCTGCTGCGGCGGGGAAAGCCCAGCAGAGGAGGGATCTGGCTGGAACTGCTGCGGCGGGGAAAGCCCAGCAGAGGAAGGATCCGGCTGGAACTGTTGCGACGGGGAAAGTCCAGCAGAGGAGACGTGATGCGGCTGCGGTGTGGAAAGCCTAGCTGCGGAGACTTGATGTGGCTGCGGTGGAAAGCCCAGCTGCGGAGACTGGATGTGGCTGCGGCGTGGAAAGCCCAGCGGCGGAGACGTGGGGCGGCTGTGGTGTGGAAAGCCCAGCGGCGGAGACGTGGGGCGGCTGCGGCAAGGAAAGCCCAGCGGCGGAGACATGGGGTGGCTGCGGCATGGAAAGCCCAGCGGCAGAGGCGTGAGGTGTGGAAAGCCCAGTGGCGGAGGCGTGGAAAGCCCATCGGCGGAGGCGTGAGGAGGAGGAGGCGTGGAAAGCCCAGCTGCGGAGTCTGGATGCTGCTGCGGCCCAGCGGAGGAATCAAGAGGCAGCTGCGGCACAGCGCCGGAGGGGGCCAGCTGCCTGGTTGGAGTAACAGCGCCCGAGGACACTGACACATGCGCAAAGGCCTGATCGGGTGCAGAAGGCGCGGAGACCAAAAATGGGTACTGGGCACCGGGGCCTGAACTATGGCTGGCAACGGGACCTGGACTAAGGCTGAGGCCTGACCCAAAGCTGGCAACGGGACCTGTACCAAGGCAGGCTCTGGGACCCGAACTAAGGCTGGCGCTGGGACCTGAACTAAGGCTGGCGCTGGGACCGCCTTCTTGGCCCGACGGGGCTTACAAATGGGGGTAAAAATGTGAAAAGTACCCGGCTCGGAGGCCTGGACCATGGTTGGCTTTGGGGCCTGGACTAAGGCTGGCTCGGAGGCCTGAACTAAGACCGGCTCGGAGGCCTGAACTAAGGCTGGGGCATGAACTAAGGCTGGCTCGGAGGCCTGTATTACCCTCCTCAACATGTCCAAAGTCTCGTTCATATCTGGAAGATCGCAGAAGCCAGGTCGAGACATTATGACAATACGGGCACAGAAATAACATCGATGAGCATCAGTTGTTGCCTCCCGGAATGCAGCGTGCATCTGACTAAATTTGAACCGGAATGCCTCCAGGTCCTCTAACTGCACTCTGGGTTCGTTAGGGCTGCCTCCCTCACATCTTGCCTCAGCGGAAGAACCAGGTAGAGCAGTGAAGACGTTTAGAGGCGGGGCCACTGCTCGCAAGATTCTGGGTGTACAAGACGAGGCGTGGTGAACGAGTCGAGGAGGAGGAGATCGCGAACCGTATGGCCGAAAAACTGAGGAGCGTGAACGAGGTGCCAACTCGGACGCCGACGAGAGGGAAAAACTGCAGAAGCCTATCCGCAACGGCGACGGTGGCAGCTGTGATCGTGAAACGTGAACCACCATGTGCGAACGCCGAGAGAGGCAATGTGGAATCGGCGACGGGTTGGCAGCCGATACCCCTGGGAAAGGCGGTGAAGGCTGTCGGCCGGTTCCATAGCGGCCCATGCCCATCGTGTGGCCCCCTCGGCGATCACGACAAATAGCAAGACGAGATCCTGGCAGGATAGGCCTCTGGGCTCTGTCTGCTGGGTCCATAACAAGGGTCGGTAATTCTGTCACATTTGCACGGAGGTAAGGACCCAAACGTTACACACGTAGCGAACTTAAACAAGGTTTATTCCAAAAGAAACAAAAGGCAGGAACACGGGAGCAACGCAACACTGATATACATATCAACAATAACCGACATAGCTCTTGGGAAATTACTGGGGCTAAATACACAAGTAGACAAGACAGGAAGACAGGCTCACAACAACGAGGAACAGGTGCAGCACATTAGACGTGTTTAAACAGACACGGGTGGAATTAACGAGACTGGGAAACACGGGGCAGGGAGTGACAGGCAAACGAAGTAAACACATGAAGTGACAAGACTAGCACAGGACAGGGATCACGAAACATTACAGCAAAACGTTTCTGTAGGACCAAAATGGTGATGTGGAGTGTAGTAGGAAAAGTGCTTGCCCAGACTATATTACATTATGAAATATATGGATAAATTAGACTGTAATAGGATGAGCCCCCATCAGCCCCAGCTCTTTGTCTCTACCATAGAGAGCGTGTCAGTCGGATTCAGGATTTCCTCAAACTGTTCCTTCCACCGCCCAATTGCCTCTTCAGTTCAACAGTGTCCCATCCTTACTGTACAAAGCTGGAATGGCCCCTCCCTTCACACACGCGGACGGTTTTTCAGAAACACTTTAGTGCCAATCAAAATAATTTTTCCATGGCTTCTCCGAACTTCTCCAACACCGCTTCTTTACTTCTGCTACGGCAGATGCTGCAGCCCTTTGGGCCAGTCGGTAGCTCGCAACCACCCCTGGAGACTTCCAGGACAAATTATCCCGAAAGCCTCGGACGGCTTCCCTTACCACAGGTGTCCACCACGATGTTCGAGGGTTATCGACCCTTAAGGCATCTATGACCTTGAGAACACAACTCTCCGCAGCAGCTTTAGCAATGGAAGATTTGAACATTGCCCACTCAGGTTCAATGTCCCAAACCTCCATAGGGATGCCAGAGAAGTTCCACCGGAGGTGTGAGTTGAAAATTTCACGGACATCCTCCAGATGTTCTCAGTTCACCCGCACTACCAGTTTGGGCTTACCAGGTATGTCCAGAGTCTTCTCTCACCACTTGACATAACTCACCACCAGATGGTGATCAGTTGACAGCTTTGCCCCTCTCTTCAGCTGAATGTACAAAACATGGGGCCTCAGGTCAGATGATCCATCCATTAATCTTCGGGTCGCATGGGGGTCGCGGTCGTGGGGGCAGCAGCTCCAGGAGGACACCCCAAACCTCCCTTTACACATTAGCAATCCCTGACTGGAGAATCCCAAGGCCTTCCCAGGCCAGTGTGGAGAATCTCTCCACCTAGTCCTGGGTCTTCTCCGAGGCCTCCTCCCAGCCCGACGTGCCTGGAACACCTCCCAAGGAAGGTGCCCAGGGGGCATCCTTTCCAGGTGCCCGTACCACCAGAGATGTCTTCACTGCACCGGTTGAGTTGGTTCCCGGTGCAGTCCACTTTGAGTTGAACCCAACAATCCAGTCTGTCCAGTGTGCTTCCATAAATGTCACATTGGGGGTAGGGTTGGGTACCGAAACTCGGTTCCGATTTGGAACCGAAAACAAAATGTCAAGAACCGGGTAAATTTAAAATAAATAATATTTCGGTTCTGCTTTTCGGTTCCAAAATGCGATTTAATTATTAGAAAGAGTTTTAGCTGATGCGTAGCCATCTGCCTATCACGCTGTACACGTCATCGCTGCAGTGTATTTCAGAACCTAGCATA
>JAODTR010007589.1:0-10202 GCA_025399935.1 Amblyopsis rosae | reverse complement strand
GCTCCAACACAGCTGATTCAAATGAATGGCTCGTTAACAGGATTCTAACGAGCCATTCATTTGAATCAGCTGTGTTGGAGCAGGGAGACATCTAAAACATGCAGGACAGTGTTCCCCAAGGACCAGGGTTGGGAAACACTGGACTAGAGGTATGATGACACAACCTCCTGGTCTGTAGCCTGTATAGACTAGAGGTATGATGACACAAAACCTCCTGGTCTGTAGCCTGTATAGACTAGAGGTATGATGACACAAACCTACTGGTCTGTAGCCTGTATAGACTAGAGGTATGATGACACAAACCTACTGGTCTGTAGCCTGTATAGAGTAGAGGTAGCCTATATGGTGACACAAACCTCCAGGTCTATAGCCTGTATTCATTTTAACATATCTGAATGGGTAGGCTTATTTTTTAACCAACCAGTTTACATATCCACTCAAAACGTACAAAAGCAAAAAAGCTAACATAAACTTGATGAAAAATGATTCAATGCTTCTGTAATTCCATTGCATGTTAATAAAAAGACGAACAGCAAAGCTTTCATTGAGCATTTTGCTCCATGGCATCTAAGCTCATGTTGCATTTCAATTGTTATACAGCAATACATGTAAATTGTTATGACAATATTCGGATGTTTAGATTTGAGCCGGCAGTGAGCGTGTAGTTTACAAAGGGTACACATATGAAACATTTTCATTTCAAACAGACACAGACTTTGTTCCTGGTCCCCAATTGCAACCCTTATTACACTTTCTGTCTGTCTATCTTTCTGTATGTTGGTACTTCCTGGTGACTTGGCTACAAACGTCCTGCCACTTATGTGCTTAATATGGACACACACACACTCTATACACACTATTGCTTTTTATTGCTTTTCAGGTTTGCTGTTGTTAACACTGTTAAAAAATCTAATGTAGTTTTAAATTAATGCTTATGACCCGTTTAGTGTGATTTGAATTGGAAAAATACAGTATGTTTTGTTTGATTTCTCAACATGCCCCATGACAATTTACACAAGAAAACGTGAATTAAGTAAGTAAGTGGTGAAAAACGACACTAAATATTGATTAATTTTACTCTTGGGTGATTAAATATGCACTGGATCTATTTTACCCTGGATAAACTATTGCTGTTCCTTAGTTGGAGATAATAGGAGGGTTAAGGATTTGAAAGCAGCCATTAATGTACAGTAATTTGTAGTGAGATGATAAACAGAGTGATGTGCATTTCCACATGAAAAGCCAAACGCTTCAATGAGTCTTGAATATGTAAGCATTAAGATCAAGTGCTTAAGTCTGACATTTTGATGGCTATGGCATAATAAGATCAGATAATTGGGTGATATTTACTTACTTACTAACCACTGCACTTAATGATATTCTTTGTACAGACAATTCACACTCATGATGGGACAAAGTGATGTTACTGTTTGCATGGGTTTTTCCTATTTACCATCTTGACTCATTTGCCACACAGAGATGTTCCAATGCACTGTGTCTGCCAACACATAAATATCCATTTGCATGTGTGCTCTCTAACTTTAGCTCTGCCACCCACTCACTCTTTAAAGATACGCTACACTTTTTTTTTACATCAAAAGTAAAGAGTGGCACAGATGTCTTGTAGCGTTTTCAAACCTTATTAGCTGAGATACTGTAACCAAGCTGGTGAGATTATTTTCATATATTTGATGTTTTACCAAGCAATGACAAACAATTACATCACATATTGCTACGTGAACGTTTATTTATGTATTTATTTCCTATAGAATTACCTAAATATCGGTATTTCCTTTTCCAGAATGAGGCTTTGTCCTCAACGACAAACCATGACTAGAGCATTGAGTGAGCGCACTGTCTAGACGTCCAATCACAGAACCCAAACCAAGGATGAAGACCAAGTATGCAATTGTCTTCATCTGCATTGTGGCCCTGGTCATCATTGAAAAGGAGAGCAACATTTTATCAAGGTTTGTAACAGTTTTCAACAACATTTCTCTCTCTCTTGGATCCTTTTAATTTTGTATTCATCTGGGCATGACTGTTGTTATCTTTGTTAACCTATGCCTATTCAACAATCTTTAGTGATTGTATACACCGTTTGTGTGTGGATGAAAGGCCAGAACATAAAGATAAAGCCATAGTAAATACTTAAAATATAGCCGTACATGTGTGGACAAGGCACTACATTACGCACGATTAGGAAAAAAATACACAGAAGGGACTTGCGCTAGCAACAGAATTGTTACTGTCACAATAGCTCTTTGAGTCTTACTTGCAGAATGTGTTAAATGTCATTGTATTATTATTATCTTAACAGGGTCTCTGATAAGTTGATACAAAGACAGACTCCACAACAGAACCAGCAAAGCCCACAGGAGTACAAAAACAAAACACAAAATGGCTTCCTGGCCATGGTCAAACTGCTGTTCTCTAGACTCAGTGAAGGAACACTAGACTTCTCCAACTTCTCTGGGGAAGCAGCCGGGGGGTATTTAAGCGGTGGTCGCAAGCACATATTACTGTTAGCCACCACAAGAACTGGCTCCTCCTTTGTGGGGGAGTTTTTCAACCAACACGGTGAGAACATGTTCTACCTTTTTGAGCCACTGTGGCACGTGGAGCGCATGTTGACCATGCCTACCGGGAGCAGTAATTTGACTGTGTCGGCGGAAATCTTCAAAGACGTACTCCAGGGACTCTTCCTGTGTGACTTTGGTCGCCTGGAGAGGTTCATCTCTCCGGTGCCTCTGGACCACGTCACGCCTGCTCTGTTCCGTAGAGAGTCCAGCCGTTCGCTTTGTGAAGAATCTGTCTGCTCGCCGTTCATCAAGGACGTCTTTGAGAGGTATTGTACAGTAAATACTGTTATTTCCTAAATACTCCTCATGGGAGCAGTGGAAAAGGTCACCACACACACATTTCCTCTGTTTTCCCTCCCCTCTCCAGGTACCACTGTAGGAGCCGGCGTTGCGGACCCCTCAACCTGACGCTTGCCACCGAGTCCTGCCTCAGCAAGAGACACCACGCCATCAAGACGGTGCGCGTGCGGCAGCTGGACACGCTGCGGCCGCTGGTGGAGGACCCCCGCCTGGACGTGAGGGTCATCCAGCTGGTCCGAGACCCGCGGGCCGTCCTGGCGTCCCGCATGGTGGCCTTCTCCTCCAAGTACCAGACGTGGAAGGCCTGGGCGCAGGACGGCCGGGTGCCCGAAGACGACGAGGAGGTCAGGAGGCTGAAGGGGAACTGTGACAACATCAGAATGTCGGCCGAGGTGGGGTTGCAGCGTCCCGCTTGGCTGAGGAGGCGCTACATGCTGGCCCGCTATGAGGACATAGCCCGCTATCCCATGCAGAAAGCAGAGGAGATGTACAGCTTCACAGGGATACCGTTCAGCCCGCAAGCCAGGCAGTGGATTCTGGGGAACACTCAGACCACGCAGGGGGCTAGTGGTGTTTACTCCACCCAGAAGAATTCCTCTCAGCAGGCGGAGAAGTGGAGGTTTAGCATGCCATTTAAGCTGGCCCAGGTGGTGCAGAAGGTCTGTGGGCCTACTATGAGGCTGTTTGGATACAGGTTTGTGGAGAATGAAGACATGCTACTCAATAGGTCCATAAGTCTCCTTGAGGAGAAGAGCTTCCTCTCCACATAGAATTGATGATGATGATGATGATGATGTTGTGAATGTAAAACAAACTGAAACATAGAATGAACAGTGTCGGTGTTGCACAGACAAAAACTCATGGTGCCAAGAAACCCAAAGCTTAAGCCCAAACTTAAACTGCTTTACAGGTAAACAGTTATGCATACTGCATAATGTACAAATGTTTTACCGGTTCTGTGCCTCAAGGAATATTAAGGGAAACGGATGCATTTCATCATTAATATATTGAACAGAAAACTTGAAAAGCATACATTGTATGTTTGCGCCCATGAGAATATTTGCTCCGTGATAAAGCCGTGACAGTTCGTATTTCATAACTAAAATAAACATAGATTGGAATTCCAGCCTGAAATAGATTTTTTTTTATTACCAGAGCCTTTAAATTGAAAGTAGTGTTAGACTACATGTCAGGGTTAAACTATACTGTAGTCACTTAATGGTGTTTGTGTGTGTGTGTGTGTGAGAGTGAGAGTGAGAGTGAGAGTGAGAGTGGGAGTGAGAGAGAGAGAGAGAGGATTTTGAGAGAAAAAAAACAGCACAAATATGTTTGTATAATACCCGATCTGCTTTCAAACTAATTTGACTCAGGTGAATGGAATGTGAAATCGTATTTTGTGGTATGTTAATAACAATGCATACCTGACAGTGTAATGTGCCAAATCCTAATTTTATTGTCATTTATATGATTTTCATTGATGCCATACAGTATAGTAAATTACATTATTTGTGCAATTTCAAAGTATAGTCCCTATTGGGCCCTGAGGAATGTTGTGCTCTGCCTTTGAGCCATTTCAGTAATACCAATGACTTGGTCAGGAGCAAAGGCCCTCTCATTGGCCAACTGGTGTGGGGTGAATCTTCCCATGTAATCTTGGGGAGAACTTGCAAATTTTACAGAGAAGTGCTCCAGTCAACTGCTGGTGGGTTTTGAACCAATAACCTTGCAGCTCTGCACCACCCTAGCAGTGTAGAGAAGAGGTAGCAATCAGACCAGATATCAAAGTGTGGTCTTAACATAAACCCTTAATGAAATGCTGTTGCTTCAAAGTTTTCCGTTTGTCAGAATGTAGCTCCTGTAAAGTGCAATTGAGAGCAGAAAATGGCTCCCAGCCATATTTTGCTCTTGATGGTTATATAAAGGTAAGCACTGTGCACCTTGTTCAATGGTAGCATTATGCTCAATTTGGCTAAGGTGCTCCTGAAACTGGATGCTGTTCATGGAATGGAATAAGTGTTATGGGTGCATACACTAAGGATTTACTGCCTTAGTTTGGAAAATGTAAATAATGACAATTCTTCATGGGCTGTTGTGAGTTGGAACAAGTCACCAGTAAGGCGTTTAATCTAAAGCTTGTATGGTGAAATGGCAACTGAACCTGTACAGTTTTGCTCAGCACTGACGACTAACAGTTGCAGTGATTTATTTCTAAGTAAACTTTGTGTAAACATGCAAGGTGAAAGGACAGTTGTTGTCACAACATCCTCCTAAGTGCACAGTGAAGGTCTTCAGGTTTTTAGCCCAATCCTCTGGACTACAGTGTGTAGACCATACAAATGTATAATTTATGTATATGTATCCCACAAAAAGTGAATCTGACACAACCTTACTGCTGTCCCGCCCAATGTGTTCCATAGACCATACAAATGTATAATTTATGTATATGTATCCCACAAAAAGTGAATCTGACACCACATTACCGCTGTCCCGCCCAGTGTGTTCCTCGCACCTGAAGTCAGCTGGTATGTAGCCTATGGGCCGCTGTGACCCTAAGTCCTCGGTAGCTTTCAGTTATAAACTCAACACCTATGCAGAATGACTCAGTGTCTTTGTGCCGTATACCTACAGGAGAGCTCTCTTGTGTCAGCAATATCTTCCATAGGCTAGTATTACAGTGTAAATGATCTTCTCAATATGTGATATATAGAGGCATGCAGTTATTTCTTACACATCCACTGCTGTAGTTCTTACTGATTTACAATCTAAGCTGCAAGCATAGACTTTCTCATTTTAATTCATTATTAACACATGTAATGTATCTAAAAAATACAAACAAGATTAGAACTAACAATAAAAAAAGTAAATACTGTCAAATTAATGAATTATTTAAAAAAAATTTCAAAGCCTCTTAAAGCATCTTGCGACTCCCGGGAATTGGCTTCTGACACATTGTTTGAGATCCTAAACGATCTCAAATCTATCGTGGTATACAGCCTGATCTATTAAGATTAAGGTACAGTGTCGTGGTGGGGTAACGACTAGTGTGAGAAAGAGGATTTACTCTGTGTATATTAATTAAGTGTGCGTCCTGTTTCCAGGAGTAATTAAGTGTGCGTCCTGTTTCCAGGAGTATAAGCATGTGCAGGAATGTACTGTAGTAAGAAGAGAGAAAGAGAGAAACAGGGAGCCCATTCAAGTCAGTTTCATGCCACAGCAAATGGAAAGTGCTAGAGTTCATAGCCTTCAGTCAGACTGATTTGACCCCGGACATTTTTTTTTTTTTTTTTTGTGTGTAGCCAGCCAGAATGCTAATTTCCATGTCTTGTGTTTCCATGGGGAAAATAAGAATGTCTAAATGGCAAATCACTACTATTTGCTAATGTTAATGTGTTTGACAATATGATGATTTGATCAGGCTCATGTGATGGTGGATGGGAAGAGAATGGAACACTTAATCGTTAACATTGCTTAATTAAGACCAATTTAAGATCGCAGACTATGCAATGAATGCATAATATTTGAAGAATTTTTTTTTCACATCTTAAAAAGTCTAATACGGATGCTTACACTATTTAAATATCAGTTTATTTTTCATGACAGAGCTTTCAAATGCATTATTTTGCTCCTGTATTACTATAAATACTGTAGGTTGGCACAGCCCAAATAAAATACATATGTTAAATTAAATACTTGTTTATTCATTATAAGCATTTGGAAACCCCACATTTTAACTATTTACCGATCCTTCAAGGTTTGAGAAAAAAAAATGCACTATACAGTATGATACAGGATGCCTGATTGAAAATATTTTATTACAAACATCCGTATAGATTCAATTTGAGAGCTGAATATTGAGAGCTGAAAAAATGACTATTTTCCTTATTAAACCTCCCACAAAATAATTCTGCATACCAATGCGTATGCAGAGCACAATGTAGACATAGATTAATAGGTGCATGACTGTATCTTTCCACCCAAGGCACTGTGGCTCTTAAATCAAGTATTAGAATGGAATGCACATTCGATTTTGTAATTCGTTACGACTGAAAAAATTCCCATGAATTTGCGTGCGGGTCTGGTCATACCAAGCAAGTTTCTGTCCAGAAGACTTAAAACCCCTCCCCCTTCCACACCACACACACACGCAAATTACCATGAATTTGAATGTAACATGCAATGCCTCCTTTTTACCTACTTCTGCCATAAAACGAGGCAGGGTGTAGGGACTATATATTTATTCTGGATATGGACACATGCAGGTGTGTGTGTGTGTACTGTATACTGTATACGTTCACAGATTCAGATTATTTTACTCGGAAGGGAGGGAGTCAGTGAATAGAACAAACCCATTATCTTCTCTAGTAGTTTTCTGCCCTTTTACTCTTCCAAAAATATCATACAGTATAAGTATTATACATATTATAGGTTATGTTAGAGTGATTATGCCTATAGTCTGGCTCTATCCTGACATTTCACAGATCAGTTATCGCAGAGATGATAGTCTGGAAACCCTGATCTCATAAAGGCTCAATCAGCCACTCTGAAGAGCGACCAATCAGCAACCGAAGGGGAGCATTTGTTTAAAAATGTATACTTCCAACAATAGCGAACAGAACAGTTATAGCAATGCCGATTGTTTTAAGGCTGCTCTAATGGTTTCAAAACAAACCTGAGGTCTAGGCCCATAAGGACGCAATGACAGCCTAGAATACAATCCCCAATGGAGCATGTTCTTATTCAAGTGATTTTTTGGGTCTGGTCATACCAGGCTAGTTTCTGCCCAGAAGACTTTGATCCCTTCCCCCTTCCCCACCACACACGCACGCACGCACGCACGCACGCACACACACACACACACACACACACAAAAAAAACTCTTCTTAAGCCATCTGCACCCCACCGCTTTCCTTACCACTGCCCCCCCTTCATGGAAGGTAAATAAACCCCGTGGTTGTGTGGAACAGAGTGCCCTCATATGACTCTGCAGCTGCCCTGGTCAATGATGCCTTGTGTTCACCAGCATGGCTGACGACGTGCGCCGAAATAAACTGGCAGTCCTCCAGAGAAAGATGGTCCTAAGGTGGTCCGTTTTTAGCGCGTAACATGCGCTATAAACAGTATAGCAGCACAAGCCACCCCTCCAATACTGTATAGATATTTCTCATTTATCTCGTTGTATATATAGAGTAGGCCTATAGCCTATGTTTAATAGCATTTTTTGATAATCTGATGCTATTTTGTAATGGAATGCAAAGCATGGACTTTACGGTATAGCTTTTATTTTCAATTCAAATTAAATGTCATGTAATTCCTGCAGAGGGCAGTACACCCCGCATGATCACCAAGACTGCAACCTCTCCGCGAAACAAGTTCATGCATGGTAGGAGAGACTTTCCCTTGATCGCTCGCATATGCAGCAATAATTACAGTGATGGTTTACCTCCCTCATTACAGGAAGTTATGCTGCGATTCCTTCCTACACACTAAAATCGTTCTGCCATCTCTCTCTCTCTCTCTCTCTCTCTCTCTCTCTCTCCCTCTCTCTCTCTCTCTGTGCCCAGACAAATGTAGAACGTATCCACATCAAATAGGGGTGTAGGGCAGCACTAATCCTCAAATAATGACAGCCAGGCAGGCAGGGTTAACCACGCAACCTCCTCATCGTGATAATCCAGGATGTCTCACAGGTTGAACTCTGGATTGTGGCGGTATAGCGGATCGTCTGTCTACAGAGCTCACATGGTGCGTGAATGCTCATGGGAATGGAAAAGCCTAAAGATAATTTAGATTGTGACATGATAGTGGCTTTGAGAAAGGTTATTTTGCTAAGTACCGGCTGGAATGTAGCCTACTAAAGCCTATATTGATATTTTGTCCGCATCCCGACTCATCTTCTATAGAAGTTTATTGTATCATTGTATATGGAGTGATCACCCTCTAGTGGCTAGGCAGTGCAAATGCACACTACGTTCTCTCTCTCTCTCTCTCTCTCTCTCTCTCTCTCTCTCTCTCTCTCTCTCTCTCTCTCTCTCTCTCTCTCTCTCTCTCACTCACTCACTCACACACACACACGGGCATTTACATACATAGTCAACACCCCCTTCACATACCGGTCCAAGACCCACCTGCACCTTTGTTTGGCTCTACTCTTCCTGTCGGAGAGGCCTGTGTTGTTTGAATACAATGGGGTCAGATGAATCACCAGCACCTGTCAGAAAGATACTCCATCTTTGTGACAGAGATTGACAACAAACACTAAAACTCTGTTTGCAACCATTTAAGGCCTGTCGTTTATCCATTACAGTAAATTAAAGGTATAGTCAGATGTTGCAATCTAATTGTAAGATAATACACTTTTTGTCAAATTCACCACAGGCTATCTCCTTGCGTTTCGCTAATTTACTCTATGTGTGTTGTAAATATAATCTGATACAGTCCAGAGTATTCCATCAAGCCAGATAAAGGAAAATCCAGGTTTATTTCGATAAATCTCACTAATTTAAGTGAGAGTTTGGTTACTGTGGTAAAGATTAATCCCTGCTCAGTAACCAAGGTAATTTATGCATCTGAACTGTCAGTCAGACCTCCGGTTAATTTTGAAACTATTAGACAGTGCTGAACCAATCAGCGTTAATACAATTGTTTTTATCACCTCATCTAGCTCTACCACCATTTTGAAACATGCTTGACTTCAACATCATCTCACTAACCCACGCTGATTGGGCCGCCAGCAGCGTGGCTGTGCGAACGCCAATGCAAACAGGGTTTTGTTATCTCAGCGAATAACAAATTGAGCTGAGAGCAATAGTCGGCGGAGCCAGGATAACAAAGAATAGGCAATAGGCAGAAACAGGATCCCAAAAGACCGTTCCGTGTCTTTTCGCACTCGCATCACTTTTGTCATGTATGTTCATGTCCCAAAACATAAGTTCAGACTTTGCTTTCTCTATTTGACTCATTTATCTTTTCTGAATAGTTCCAGAGAGAGAATGGATCATTTATCATAATATATTTACAATAGGCTTACATTACTGTAAGAAGTAGTAGTACTACTGTTTGGAATGCTTTTCAGATATCTGAAAGAATTATGACCCTCAGAGGGGGTTAATTGATTGAAGTATTAGTCACACTTAAACACTACTTGTTACGTTTTTTTTTTTGATGCTGCAGCAAATAGTTTGCAAATATAAATGCCATCCATCCATCTTCTCCCGCTTATCCGGAGTCGGGTCGCGGGGGCAATAGCTTCAGCAAGGGACCCCAAACTTCCCTTTCCTGAGCAACATCAGCAAGCTCTGACTGGGGGATCCCGAGACGTTC
>JAODTR010007588.1:0-30853 GCA_025399935.1 Amblyopsis rosae | reverse complement strand
CGGAGTAGAGCCGCTACTCCTTCGCGTCGAAAGGAGCCAGTTGAGGTGGTATGGGCATCTGGTAAGGATGCCCCCTGTTCCAGGCACGTCCAGCTGGGAGGAGGCCTCGGGAAGACCCAGGACTAGGTGGAGAGAATATATCTCCACACTGGCCTGGGGATCCCCCAGTCAGAGCTTTCCAATGTGGCTCGGGAAAGGGAGGTTTGGGGTCTCCTGCTGAAGCTGCGGCCCCCGCGACCCGACTCTGGATAAGCGGATGAAGATGGATGGATGGATGGATCATAGTCCGCACCCGGTGGCATCTCGGCGTTAAAGACCGCTTTTAAGTATTCACTCTTTGTGAGTCGCACGCACTAACCCTAGGGAGACAGACTTGCACTAAAATTATCCACGTTAGTTTGTTTTCATGGTTTCTTCAAGACGCACACGCGCACGAAAACAAGGGAGCTTGGATTACAACACACACAGGGAGCGTGATGTTCTTCTCTGCTCAGTAACTACAGTCGCTATCTTTATATAGAAAATAGTTGTTTGCTGATATTACAATATAACATATACAGTAGGACCTTTAAGTATAACGATGCAACTAAGCGAATAAGACCTAAAGCAATGACCTAACAAACTAAACCAAATAAGACTGAAGAATAGTACTGTGATTACACTACACATTTGCAGATTATTTAGCAGACGCGTACAGTATCCAAAGATACTTGTTGTAGTAAGCAAATCACAGGTATTAAGGACCAGGTATTATTCTTGCATCTTGCTTAAGGATGTTTACAGGCAGGCTGTAGGCGTCTGAACACCAGACCACCATGAACAGGCTGTTCATGGTTCATGGTGGCCCCATAGAGTACCCTTAACTGTATATGCTTCTATTTATGGAGCCAAGGCTGTGTAGAAGTACCGGATTCCTTTTCAGCACACACAGAATGATAAAATAGCTAAATGCATTCAGATATTATGGTGAATTTCACATAAAGTGTATTAGCTTACATTTAGCTTGCAATAGCTGACGATACCTTTAATAGGAAAATAAATGATATACTACTGTAGATCTATACACTAACTATCATTAAATTAAAACTAGGCAATCAAACTAAGCAATCACCAATGGTTTTCATTAAATTTTTTGCTTTTAAAATTGTAATATATTCAAATTATCTTCGAATCATGAAGCAAATCGAAAGAGAAATAATGATTCAGTCCATTGATTTGATTACAGGTTATTGATTACAGGTCAGTAACTACCCAGGCCCAGCATGATTCACACATACTTTTCAAAGTCAGGGACAAGGTACTCACCTTCTGTGGCATTAGAAAAGGCACTGTCAGAGTTATCATGGTCGTCAAATGTAGATGTTCTCCGCTTCACATGTTGAGGGGAACATTCAGCCATATTCGTCATTGGCAAGGTTGTCCTTCTACCATTTGTCCTGGTTGCAGCAACACAGGAGTTCTCCATAGACAGTGGGAGTGGGGTGACTTTGTCACAGTGTTCATCAGATGAACTAGAGAGTTTTGTCTTCTTTTTAGTAGAGCATGATTCAGTCACAGTCTCATCACTGTTTTTTTGTTTTCGCTTCCCTTTAGAAGACTCCAATTCAAAAGGAATATACATTTTTGCCTCTATAGGTAGGTTGGTCAAAAGGGGTCTCCGTCTCTTGTGGTGATTCACTGGAGAAAAGTAATCCTCAAATACTTCATCATCATCCCCCTCCGCATTCAGTGAACTTATAGCCTTGTCTGTGAAAGATCGTACCAAGACTGATAATGAAGGTCCCCTTTGTTTACGTGTATGCAAAACCGTTTTATGTAATGACGAAGTCTGTCCTATAGAAAGTTTTTGATTGATTGAAGCAGTGTGAGTGAATTGGGACTCTGTCAGGGATCGCACTGCTGATGTCTCACACTGTCCTACTTTGTTGGGTAATTGTTTGCCTTTTTCAAAAGTAAAGTTTAATTGTGACTGTCCTGTTTTCTTGAACTCCATATTTTTGCCTGCAGATTTGTCCTCACGGCACAGACTTTCAAAAGGGTTCTGGTATTTATTTTTCTTAATAGAGTCCTTTTTAATCAAGTTACCCCTAGACTTTCCCTTTTGTTTAGTCTTATTTATACTGAGATCTAAATCTGGGGGATTCAA
Organism: Amblyopsis rosae; assembly: GCA_025399935.1. Classification (NCBI taxonomy): domain Eukaryota; kingdom Metazoa; phylum Chordata; class Actinopteri; order Percopsiformes; family Amblyopsidae; genus Amblyopsis; species Amblyopsis rosae. Next base: position 28,707 of record JAODTR010007588.1, on the reverse strand, counting down.
GTGAACCACAGACCTCCCCTTTGTCTCATCACGGCAAGGTGACAGCCAGGGTTTATCAGAGTCCTTCCTATGTAATGATTCAATGTGTTGTTTTCCTAGTCCTTTCTTTTGAGATATATTGTAACCATCCTCCCTTTCAGAAGACTTAGCAGAAAAAGAAGCGTGACATTCATCATCAGATTGTTCATCTGTAATCAAAAAAAATTAAGGATTTAAGTAGCCTAAATTGCTTTCAAACAAATCACAAAATGATGACAGTTGAATAAATTTAGCAATAATCTATATGTTATTGTCAACTTCAGAGATGTGCTATCACCACATTAAAATGATTAGGGCATACATTTCAGGTAACCCTCTCTCTCTCAAATGATTAACATACAGTACTTTATGTACTGTACTTTATGTACTTAAATACATTCAATATTTATAATACATTTATTTTCTTAATAATGAGCTCAGACAGGACAGGGAATAGTAGTGGAGGTTTGCATCACCCACTTCAAGTTCAATGGTGGTGGGTGGCATTGGGTATTTCCAATAGGATTTGACCCACATATTATTGTGTGATGTTGGTGCCTTTAATGTGCAAGGTATTAAAAAATATCCTATAATCAGACTTCTAACTAAAGTATCCCTGAAGTAAAAAAGTAGTTCCAAAGAATATATAGACATAGCTCACTGCCAATGATACAATTATGATTTCCCCAAATAAAAATAGAATTCTTACCCAAGAGGGAACTCCCATGTGGAGGTTTTAGCTCTGGTGATGATCTGCTTTCAACCATCTGTGAAGCTTTAAGAATTGGTGCAGCATGTCATAATTCCTTCCTACAGTAAGTGTCCTCTGTGTGATGTCATGTTTTTTTGTAAACCTCCCTACGGTATATACATCTTTGGAGCATACCTGTTGGTAAGAGGTTCTCTCTTTTCTCTTTCATTTCTTTCAAACGCTTTGCCATAGTATGTGACCTTTTCATCGAGGGGCTGTAGACTATTCCATTTTCTTCATCAATAATGTATGGTGAAAATTCTGAAACTATGGAAGAAAATCATAATATAAAAAACGTTTTTTTCTCTCTAATACATTTTCAAAATAAGTATTGTCTCTTACTGCTAGGTGATGTGACTGGAAGCGCTTTGATCATCTTTTCTAATTTTCTTTTCATACGCCTGTCATTTTCAGGTGTACTTTCTGGAGAATCTTTTGGCTGCATGCATCGATGCTACATCAAATAGATTGAAAACAAAATAATTGAATGTGACAGAACAATAACGTCATTTTAAATCAGTGATGTGTCTGAAAACCCATTTCAATGGATTTTCTTTCATTATTTTAGTTTACTTGATTTTATCAAGTAAAATGAATCAATAATAATAAACTGAATCAATAATCGAGCAGGAGCTTCATCAATGTCATTTGATCAAAGGAATAAGAAACAATTCCATATATAAAACATGTATACGACTGGCATACCTTTGTCCATGTCAAATGTAAGTGAGATTATATAGCATTGTGTGAACACAAAAACGCACATATTTGTCTGTCAACAAAAAAAAAATAATCTGAGGCCATTGTTCTCAGCAGGAAATCGATGGAGTGCCTACTCCGGGTAGGGAATGAGTCCTTACCCCAAGTGAAGGAGTTTAAGTACCCCAGGGTCTTGTTCGCGAATGAGGGAAATATAGAGCGGGAGATTGGCCCGGAGAATCAGAAGCAATATTGCAATTGCTTTACCTCACCGTTGTTACAAACAGAGAGCTGAGCCGGAAGGCAAAGCTCTAGATCTACCGGGCAATTTTTGTTCCTACCCTCACCTATAACTGGTTATGAAGGGTGTGTCATGACGGAAAGAACTAGATCTCGGGTACAAGTGGCCAAAATGGGTTTTCTCAGGAGCACCCTATCTCTAAGGGAGATAGGGTGAGAAGATTGGTGGTACAGGCATCTAGTAAGGATTCCCCCTGGACGCCTCCCTTAGGAGGTGTTCCAGGCACGTCCAGCTGGGATGAGGCCACAGGGAAGACCCAGGACTCCACACTGGCCTGGGAATGCCTCCCCCAGTCAGAGCTTGCTAATGTGGCTCGGGAAAGGGAGGTTTGGGGTCCCCTTCTGGAGCTGCTGCCCCCGCGACCCGACTCTGGATAAGCGGATGAAGATGGATGGATGGATGGATGAACAACAATCTTTCACCAAGGGTGTTGACAAAATAAATGTTGATTCACACTAGAGCTTTTGGTGCACACCCAAGTTCACTTGAGCTGTTAGTCCGGTTTGGTTTGATGGTGTGAATGCGCTTTTCCAATCTCATGTACACACCCGGGAACGGACCTCGGCCCTCCAGAAAGCAGAGGTCTCGGGTACGGTTAATCTGAAATCCAGTGCAATTCGCTCTGGTGTGAACGCTATCCAATCTCGGGTGAGATAAAAACAGGAAGTACATGTAAGCCCTGCTGTTGTTGATGACTGACTTGTTTTAACAGTTTGATGAGCGGTTGTATGAAATGATCGTGGGAAAGGTAGCTACACTGTGGTCAACAAAGGAAGTCTCCTTTTTACAATACAATTATTTCCTAAAACAAACTTGACCGGCAAATCAATTTCTTCAATGTGATATAAATTGTCCAGCCCCCAGGAAGAATGTAATCCCTGACTGTAGGTCTGACCAGTAGGCTACGACATCGGCTGGCTATGTCGTTTTTCTATGATAACCTAGCTCTCTTGCTTGCGACACTGAAATAATATTGTTGTGGAGAAACTAAATTGCAGGTAATCACACTGTTCGCGCACCTTCGCCGTAGACAACGCAAGTGCTCTGACTGCAAGCAAAGCTAAAAACTCACTTTGCATTACAGCCTGTCTCTGCAAAAATCCTCCTAAATGTAAGCAATTCCTGCAGCTCACATCAATTACATCCTGTGGATGCGTTTATAGCATGGCGACAATACCTTATACTATTATTTAGGTGCTGACACTGACTTCAAATAAACATAAATATTAATATTAAAGCAAATGTATGTAAACTAATTTGATTTTGCCTCCGCTTTTCTGTGTCATGTTGTTGCCATAGAACTATGCTTGTTGCCTGGTGACATTAGACGAACGTTAGTTGTGATGTTGACATAAACGGACACGGGTTCGCAGCCATAAATGTAATGTGAACGCAGACCAGTCAGGGGGAAGGGGGTTAATCGCACTCGAGTCCGGTCCGCTTCAGACCGGCAAACGGACCTGGTGTGAATGCGCCCTTAAAAAGGGATGTCTTAACTGTGACGCCAACAAAGAAGCACAACCTATGGTAGTTAAAAAAATTACCTTGTTTTCCAGCATTACACTCCTTTGATCATGTGTAGTCTAAGTGTACTTACCTGTTTTTTCTTTAATGCAGGACAGTCATCATTAAAAGCAGGAAACAGCGTTTCATCTACATGTGCACCGTCATTTTTGCACCTGCATATTAGATGAGAAATTGGTTTTATGAGGATTTAATATGTAATGCAGGTTGTAAAATGTACATTTTAGATGTATGCAACCCTGAGGACAATATTTTGTAAAGCAATAATGTGGGACAAGTTGAAGGGTATTTAATAAACTGAACATGATTACCTGTCTACCCATAAGACAGAAACAAGCTTTACGCCACTCTTCTTAGCTTTATTCCACGTAGCTTGATGACCATTTTTGAAGACTACATGGGTGACTTGCTTATTGAATGCCTTGGCTACCTGTAGAAGTAAAATACAGCAGGATGTCATGTACTGTACAGACTTATATTGGCTTTATATTTGTATAGAAATTCTGCAGTATACAGTACATGTCGCACACTCACCTGAGCTCCCATTTCTTGGAGCTGCTGTACAAATGGTTTTGAATAGTTATCTGTTTTGGTAGAAGCCCACACATCAACATAGGCGACGACATCTGTTGATACAAAAATCACAAGCATTAATATAATACAAAAAATTATCCTTTTGAAACATAGCATACAGACAGACATTTGATACAAGTAGAGACATCATCATTTGGCCATGGGCTAAGAGCTAAAAATACCATAATGATACCTTATATTTTAAAGTTAATAAACTTTCTTTTAAACCAAGATAGGTCAGCACCTATTCAATCACCTACCTTTAAGAATAGCTGTACAGGTGAAGCCAGTGGCCATTATAGACCTCTAGATAAGGATTCACCTATAGAAATTGATACAGAAACATTAATAACACTACAATTATACCTGCATGAACACTGGAAACCCATAACAGTATCTTCACTTATATCAAAAAAATCATTAAGCTATAAAGAGATTTCACACTTTTTTAACTTAAATGTTATGAGAATACATTTCTATTAATTTTACATGTTGTCTGTATTGTCCACTTCTAATACAGCTGCCATATACGGATGTGTTGCTACAATTATATTCTGAATCTGATCATAATAATTTCTCATTAGATTTTCCACAGATACAAATGACAACCTACAATGACAATTGCTGGTTGGAGATCAAATATTTCTGTAGAATTAACCAATCATATATTGAAGTGGCCTTGAATTAGCCTATCAAATATCTGGCTTTCATAGCTTTGGTTACTTTGTTAGTATGTTATGTGATGGACGCTGTTCAACCCACAGCCCAACTCCTCTATGGTTTGAAACTTGGTGTTCAGACCACTGTTTAGTATGTTTAGTAAACGTTATAACGTTTACTACCTGGACGCAGGGTTACGGTATCTGTAATGTTGTAATATAAAAAACCTATTTGTTGGTGAACTGTGCTGTAAATTATTACATTATTTATGTTCATGACATCATTCTTTACTATTGTATTTTACGTCTATTAAAAAATATCACAAACATATTAGTTAATATGACTACGGTGAGAGCTTTAAACGGCTTCAAGTTAGCTAGCTGCGTGTGATTATCTTACGGTACTACTACCGTATGCTAACGTAGTGCTGAGACATAAATAGTATAAACTAAGCATAATTGTCAGGTGTCACCATTACCTTTAAGCAGATAACATCTGTATGTATTTGTCCAATGACCTTATATCCGCTATTGATAATTAATAAATTCACGACAGTTATCTGAATATAATGGACATTTTCTTGCTCTGTTGTTTCGCGCGTGTAGTTTGTGATCTGTGAGGGACTGGTTCATTGGTCGTAATTTGAGTGACGTCACTTCCTCTTCCCAAATAAAATCCTAAAGTAACAATGCGTTATAATACACTTCCACATTATTATACAAAATAGTATATTTTAATAGGCTACAAATCAGCTCCCCATTGTTATTTGAACATAAGAGCATATTTAGAACATTACATTTATTTTTTGTAATATTTAATATTCTATTTAATCTGCACGACATTATCATATGATTATTTTTTATGTAGAATATTTACTTTGTGAATACAAACTAAGACACAACAGCAACAATGGCGAGCAACAGTTGTTTAAATTCATGCTATCACTACATAATTGTGCCTACATCAGAATTTACATTTGAATTATGCTATTTATGACCTCACTGCAGTTTCTAAGAATACAGACATACGTGACCAACAAAAATTAGATATCTTGCAAAAAATGCTGGGCACTGTAACAGCATTATATCCGATGGATAACACCCAGTTTCAAACAGAATTGCTTCCATAGTTTATGGGCATGGTTGTGTGGGTCACTATGTACACATTAAATAGGGTGAAATTGTCATAATCTTCTGCTACTACTGGACGAGAACAGCAATTCAGCAATGCCTCTCTCACCTCCTGGCGAAAGTTGGAGTTAAGAAAGCCATAAATGACAGGATTGATGCAGGTAGACAACATGGCCGGCAGGTGGTAGAGTGAGAACAACAGGTTGTGGTGGCAGACAGGCAGCGCCTCCTGGTACCAGTCGGACACCGCATTAAAGATGGTAAGCGGCAACCTGCAAGGTGCAAACGCTGTTATGAGTGTGACGAGCATGATGTTGATTCGCTGGCACAAAGTATGTCTTGTTACTGGCCGTGACCTCCCTTGGCACAGACAGACCACGGTCTGTGCCTTCTTCCTCACATGGTGGGGAGGTTGAGAGGTGCTTCTGCTGCTGAAGCCGAGGGGATAGCCAGGGTTGTACTTATCCCAATGGACTGGTGTGTGCTCCCCCTCCAGGACATTTGAGCAGGACTACAAGGGCACTGCCCCCTTCCGGAAAAACCTGAAAACATTAGAGTCCGGCTAAACAAATGTCACGTGGAAAGACAGAGAAAGAACACATAGATCAGGACAAACAATCATTTGTATCTGCTAGGTCGAAGGATCTGTTTTGTCTTGCAGTAATAGGGGTTTTATAAAGAACAATATTCAGGTTTTTATTAAAAACAATCTTGGGAATAGACAGGAAATGGATCCTATCACTAAATTGTAGCCTATTGAAAATACATAATACTGTATACATAATTGAATATTCAACTGTAATACACCAAAATTATAATTTCTATCTCTGTTCTTCCCTCTTCAGAAACCTTACTGTGGAAGAAATTAGAAATGTGAGAAAATAATAACCTATTATTTTCTGGTAATGGCAGACAGATGTAGTTTATTTGTTTGTCAGCGCAAAACAAGTCCTGCATTCATCCCTTCTTTTCCTTCTATAAATTGACATTATTGCCTTTATTCCACCTCCTTTACACATCAAATTGAAACAGACATATCATCCAATCCAGAAGCCCCCATCAGTAAATAAACAATCCAGGAAAATATGTAATTGCTATTTTTACAAGCTGGGACTAAATTCTAAATGCTGTATATCTTCACCAGGAAACAAACAAAAACAACAGATGTTGTGCACTGAAAGTTTCTTGTTTGAGATTTAGACTATGTCAAACATACTTTATACTATGATAAATTAGAGTACTTATAATGCTGAAAATGAAATTCAAGTAGATGCACGCATATAAATGATTGATGCTCTCAGTTGCCATTAGCAAGAGTTAAATATATTATTCTAGCTAGCTTTATATAAAGAACTTGTACTTTCACACTTAGGAGTGTCTTGAGACCACCAAATATATAAATGTAATCATTATTTTTTACATGCATTTGAACATTACAGTTAAGTTTATTGTAGAAAGGTGTAAATACAACAACTGTATTACCAATATCCTACAAAATTATTGTAAAAAACAAAACAGGAAATGGTATACCTTTTGAACACTTTTGTATTGTATATGATGAGAAATATATGTAATTAATTTAGGTCTAAGTGAATGAATGCAACAGGCATGAAGTCTTTGTTAAATAATTCTTCAGTGGTGTCAGAGATCAGAAAGTGTTCCTTCAAAAAATACAAATACATTTTTTATTTTTTAAATGAATGCCTCTAAAATTGGAACTGTATTCCGTGTTCTATTCCCCGGAGCATTCTGCATCATAAAGCAGATATAACAGTATTGCCTTATATACATTTATCAAAAGGGGTATTTTAATATACTGTATATGAGTTGTTTGGACGTGTTTTAATTATGGAGACAATCTCTGCAATGCCTCTCGATGCTGCACTTGACAAAAAGACATCAGAAAAGACACAGATTCATTAAAGATTAATGGAAATAATAATTAAGACGTATTTGCAAGTATTACATTACAAATACAATTCGAATATCTTAAAAGAGAGGCACTTGCCTAGTAGATTGACAGACAACAGACAACATGAGAATGTGATTCCGCAACACTGAATGTTAGTGAGGCAGCGGACCTATACTAACATGTTTGTATGAATAAGCAATGGGAGCACATCTATCATTAGGCTGTTAGAAGCCTTGAGGTGCTGAAGCATATATCAAGCATGCATTCTAGTGTCCCATAGCAGTTGAGCGAGCAAACTGCTTGTTGAAAATGATGCTGATTCTGAAGGCAAATGGCAAAGGAATAGCCTCTCCATGTTGCATAGCCTTTATTGCCTTGTTGTGTGCTACAGCATCAGTGTGTGACTAGAAAACAAAATAGTGATTAGGCTATTCTCAGGAAATGTTCAAATTGTATGAAGTATTTAGATTTTAGACCTCAGTCAGTGGGAACTCTTGTGCATGAGGTTAGTTGCCCTGCAGGTTACAGTGCAATAGCGCTACACTCCTTTGTATGGTCGAACTTCAGTACCATCTTGGCAGAGCAGGCCTGCTTGTTCACAATCACCTCAGTCTCCAGGAGCAGCTAAGACCTCAGGGATCCTATAGAAGAGAAATGTGCTTGTCAAACACGTGTTAAATTAAGAGTTGAGGTGAATAAAGGTTTAACAACAAGCAAAACATACTTGCTACAGCAGCTCATGCCCTCAGCAGTGCAGGAGCATCCATAGCAGTCTGCAGTGACCCATTCAGAGCCAAAGTCATGCAGTTTGCCATCCTTATCCACACACCCTACACATAATAAGTTTAGTTTTTCAGCTATTCTGGTAAAGTGATTTAGACTAGAGCCGGTGTGTGTGTGAGTGTGCAAGTCTGGCATGTGTTTTCACAAGTCATCCATGATGAGTTATGAGTAAGCTGGCAGAAGTCAACAACCAAATGAACTGAATGATTCAGTTACACAATTTATTTATAACTTCTGGCAAACACAAAAGAGGTTTTGACGTTTTCTAATCTTGTACATGACTGTCACAAACACTTGGACAGCAAAACTATGGTATTGGTAAGGATTTTGGTACACTTACCCTTTGGAGGATTGTTGAAATCTTTCAGTACTAGTTCTTATAAAAAGCAGTCACACTGACATAGGACAAAAAGTCCAAGCAGACAAACAATGACACGCAGGGAACTCTGTGAATGTAAATAGAAATGTCAAATGTATGTTTTATTTTTAAATTTCAGATTGAGAAGGAAAAAAATAACTTTAAAATACATTTGTTTTTTATAAAATGCATTAGTCACATTAGCTTTCTGCATTTGTCTTGATTGTCTGCTACAGCGAGAGTAATATCCCAGATTGTGTGTGTACCATAATGTACAAATTAAATGACCAAATCCAGAACTATATCTCCCATCCAACATGGTACATTGATAACTACTCAATACGCGCTACTAAAATTGCAGTAAAATTGAGGCACTGACAATTTACCATTCTGAAAACCTGAAGGCATTCGAGCTTAATGAAAAAGAGACTTTCAGTACTCGGTCTTATATACAGTATATATATATATACACTGTATGTGTACTCAATGTCACAAGCTCACTCCTAATAATGAATATACAGTAACATTGCTAAATTATATTTGTTTTATAAGGTGTGGAGATGATAAGGGCAGTTATTGAGGTCAGGTCAGACAATGCATTTGGGGCACACCTCACCCAATCATGATATACATTTACACAACAGGTTGGCCAACCAATGCAGCCGGGATACTGTCATTTTCATATTCCATCTTCTTAGTAAGTTTAGAAAACATAATTAATAAAAAATACCTGATATATTTGTACATAAATTGTAAACTTTTATTGTTTAGCCAAATGTGAGGACTCATTATTTGCATAAAAATAAATACACAAAACTTTTTAAGACGATAAAGCTTGAGGAAATCATATAAAAGGGATAAAAAAAAAAAACAGATCAACCAGATAACTTTCAGTTAGACAAATTAAACATTTGAAGAAACTACAGCAAATCACTATCTGCTGTTGTACTGTACCATTGGTCTATTTAACATGTCTGATGATGCAGTATAGCTTTGAACAGACCGGAATACCATTCATTAAGAGTATTCAATGTTACATGGTATTGCAAATACTCAATACCATGTAAAAGATCCCTGATTTACATAATACTTACAATGTGTAGCAACACTGTGCAATTACAAAGTAGATACAAAAATACAAGTGGGCATTTACTGTAAATTATACTTCAGCAACACATAGAACACCATTCATATGGTTAATACAGAAGCTGACAAGGTTTTAATTTGTCAAAATGTATACCATAGTATTACATTCTTCTTATAAAAATACTATTAAGAAAATATATAAAAATAACACTAGAAATCAAAAAATGTTAGCAGTAATACTGTGGGTTAATTGGCAAAACAGAACATATTTATAAAGTACATAAGTTCCCACACAATTTAGTGTCTTACTGTCTTAATGTGTAATATTAAAGTCTACATAAAGTGTTTCCAGAAGAGTATAAAACAGACCTCTATAGCAGGAAATAGTGCTATTGTAGGCCTACATCAAACCATTTGTCTACTCTTTTGTTAGTGCTTTGTATCAGGTGATATTTTTGCTAAACCAATTCTGTCACTGTGAAAACCAAGTGTGACAACTGTGCATAACCCCATTAAAATCAACCCAAACCATTCGTTAACAAAATCAATACTCCGTTGCAAAAAGGCAAATATACTACTGAACCAATTAGGGCCTCTGGCCTCTACATTCTGTTACAGCAGCACCACAATAAACATGTTTAGTGTATTGAGCAATAAAAATTAAATAAAAAATATTTAATAAACAATTACATAAAACATTCAAAACCAAATACATCTCCCAACTGAATAGTCATCATGTGTTAAAATAGTTCCTTTCTACTAGCTGCTGAATCTTTCGACAAACACGCTAACCAATCAGTGACTTCATGAAAGCAGGCCTGTTGAAGGGCCAGTTGTATTGGTTGGGGACCGGTCCATTCACATTGCACTCGAAGAAAGAGAACATAGGAAACCATATGCGTGCCCGTCTGCTCTGGTGATAGGCACGAGTGTTGGCTAAAGTGTGGTAGTAGAGAAACAGGCGTGTGGTGATGTAGAAGGCTATGAACACGTCAATGGAATAGTGCTCATGGGCTGCGAGGATAAAGAAGATCCCAAACAGGTTTAACACCCAGGAGATGGTATGAATCAGGTTCCAGCTCCGTGGAGTATCTGTGGAAGTGAATATGGTTTATTATATGGTTTATTAATTAACAAAATTAGTGCAAATATAATAATATAAAAACATCTATGAATTGGTATGCTGAAACAGGTATAAGCCCTCACACTCTGTTACAAAGAAGTTCAGCATAGTAATGACTACAGTGTGCCCGCTGAACATGTAGTCTCCACATGTGTGCACGCCAGTAAGAGTCATCCCGAAGCCACTCCAGATCGCCAACGCCCTCTGTATCTTGCCCCAGGAATCACCATACATCTAGAGGACACACTTATCAGACACACCACAAGTGTAATTCTGACTAAAAATGCTAATAGCACTTCCAACTAAAAATGGCCCATCTAATCAGTGTGTGTGCGTTTATATTTGTGTCCTACCTTGCTAGCGCATTTTAAATGTTGCCCAGGAACTGAGAGGGAGGTGACAAACATGGTAAAGCACCGTAGCAAAAACACAGTCCCCATCAAAGAGCACAGGCGTCTCAAAAGAATGGACCTAAGAGAAATTTGCTTTGTGTTACAAGATTACGGTGTTATTAAGCGAGCCCAACAACTCAATTTAACCAGGCGACACGATCAACTGTCTGTTTATTGCCCGTGAGAAGGAGTGGAGGTCTACCTGTGCTTGTGAAGGAGCAAGAGCAACACAAATATGTAACACAGGATCAAGCCACAGGCTTCAGCCATTGCAAAAGCCCAAGGGATTCTGGGAACACTGTCAAAGCGCAAAACATGCATCAGTGTATTAGATTAGATAGTAGCAGCTGCACGTTGGAGTCTGGGTCGTAGAGTACACCTTTTAAGCCACAAAAGGAAGAGAGAATATAGCCTACATACCTGTCTAAAAATATGTCAGGCAATGGCGGATATGTCCTCATGTCTGGGACCCGTTCATGCACGATTACCATGACGAAAGACGTAAATCCGAACACGAATATGACGTAGATGGAGCTGATGATGGTCTTCCAGAGCTCTGGGTCCAGACGGCCTGCCATGTGCTCCCTACACCTCCCGTTGGAGTGCATGTGGCACAGGGTTCCCCTGGAGGCTGATCCGGAGGACCTCTCGGAGTCCCTGAGTCGCAGCTCGCTCCTGTTGCACAATAAGCGCTCCGCTCCGTTGCAGCTCCACCCGGGCCCGCCGGAACCAACCCGGAGCCCCGCCGGCAGGCTGTCGGCTGGGGCGAGGCCAAGCTCCTCCAGCTGAGCCCGGCTCCGTCTCTGGAGACGGCGCAGGGATAGGGTCAGCCGCTTGATGTCTCCCAAGACACTGAGGCCCAGCAGAGGGCCTCGTAGATCAGCTTCAGTGAGGACCAGCAGGCTTGTGCCGTCCAGCCGGTGCTGGGTACACAGGAGCTCTACGTATTCCCCAAAGCCTTCGTCCCTCAGCCACCTGGCCACCTGCTTACAGCTCCAGGTGCTCACGCTGGCCTCTGGGGGGGCCATGGCACTGCACACAGGTAGAGTTAGCATTCAGAAAGTGAAACAGTGGAAAAACAGCCACACTACAGCATTCACAACCAGTTCTAGCAGAGACAATCTGCTGAGCTAACACTGAAAAGGGCAGATGTAACTAGACTTATATATGGCTATGACCTATAGTAGCAGTATACATGTAGACTACACTATCTTCAGTCAGCTCTCTTACTGTACAGAAGTAGTACAGGCCTACAGTGAAGCACTGACATTTAGAGTATTCCTCTATGACATATGAATCCACCTTATGTATTATATATTCAATTCAATCTCAGCCAACACATTCTGGTCAACAGTATCACTTAGCTACAACATGTTCCACCAGAACTCTTATCCTTTCTCCGCTGTCCTTTGACCATGTGATAAGTAGCAGTTCACCACTGCTTTCCAACACTCCCAAACTTGCTCCAAAGGTCTGCAAGGTCCATGCTAACAATCCAAAGCTGTAGTTTGGCAGTTTGTAGAAGAAAACTAAATAAAGTAGAGCCCTCCCTCCTCATCATTAAACAATGAAAGGTTTTAAACTGATAAGACCCAACAAGAAATATATTTAAATAGTTTTCATTCATTTCAGAACAGCATACGAACAAGCTTTACAGAAGTAAAGACCCACATATTAAGATAAGAGGTTCATAAAGAATAATAGATATGTGAAAAATAATGATAATATTTACAGATCACATACTGAAACATGGTAACATGAACTGAGGCTGTATTACCTTGGTATGCTGTCCATTTTCATTCTCACAAGACAGGTTTATCTTTTGCAAAGTCTTCCAATACCAGTAACAACATGTTATGTGCCTACCATGAGCTTCACTCTGGAGTCATAATATCAGCCTATCTGGCTGGCATACAGTGTGCGTCACCTCAAGGATAATAATGACAGATAAATGACACACAGCCTTTCAGTTTGTGTGTTCCTTTCACCAGAAAGAGAGCTGGAGAGAGGATTTAACAATGGGTTGATAGAATATTCTGAGGGAGAGGTTAGCATGGAACTGCTACATTCCAACCAGACACATAATATTATAAATTAACAAAATCATAGTTATTTTTATGTTGGGTAAATGCATGTAAACCTAATGAGTGTTGAGACATTATTAACAATTACAATGAAGCTGTCATTTAGCTCCAGATTAGAATATCAATAAAACTACTATGGAATGAAAAGAGCCTATATTGTCCAAAGTGATTTCACATAGGTTAAATATTATCATGTCCTGATTCTCACCAAATATTAATGCCACTCCAATATACAGGACTGTGCGTGAGTGTCTTTCAGCGAGGGTCGACTTGCAAAGACTAGTTCCCCAAAAGTAGGCTACTCGCAAACATGCTTCTGATTCTGTTATGTCAACACCAACACCCAACACCGAGTCCATCAAGCTAGAACTAAAACTTGCTCTTCCGGTACCATGCTTCACAATAAAACGTGCGCTTTGTCATTGGTTTCAAAATTTTGGAAAGATCTGTCTACTTACATTGTTAACAATTCAAATAAAAATTGCTCATTTACTTTAAAAGATGTTATAGTATACGTTGAATACAATGACATCAATTTTGGATTTGTGATACATTTTATTATTCTTATAGAAAAGTTCTACATTCACAAAGATATGCAAAATCCTCTCATTGTTTACAACTTTTTCTTTGGGAATTTGATGCATTAATAAGATCATTAAAATTAATAGAAAATAAAAGAAGTGAATTACTTGTAAACCGCTATACTACTTTGTTTAAAATGACCTCAAACGACTGAATGTAATGTTATTAGCAATTATTTAACATTTTATACAATGTATTATTAAAAAAAAAAAATTATATAAAGATATTTCCTTAATTTTTTAATTTAAATTTTTTTATTTATTTAAATTTTCTCTTAGTTATCTATCTTGTATCTTTTTGTAAATATCATGATTTAACTCACAGCAATGTCATTCTCCTGTTTGTAAGATGTTCATTAAGCAATAATAAATAAATAAATAAATAAATAAATAAATAAATAAATAAACCTCGCTTTAGTTACTACCACTGTAGTCTCAGTCTTCCGTCCATTAGCACCACGTCACATAAGCAACTCTGTGCTGAACGTCTGACGCATTTACCCCTGTAAGCTCGACAGTGCTTTCCAAAATTGAGAAGTAGATTTTAATTGGCTATTAGCATTGTCACTCACAAGTCTGTAACTAGCAATGCTATTGTAGTAGCATATCTTAGTTACTAATTTCAGTTGTTATGATGTATTTTAAGAACTAACAGTAGCTACTTATCTAACAAAGCTGAAAACAGCAAGAGTCATGTTTGTAAGTTTCTCAAAAAAATTCCTCTGTATAAGTTTAACGTCCGACTTTGTCATTGGGTTACATATCTTGACGTAGTTAGCCAGCATTGTGTCCCAGACTTTACATAAGTACGGTAAAGGCTGGCTCTGCAAAATTACTACCACTAGATATACTGTTCAGGATGGTGGAACATTTGCTACACATTCAATGAACGCAAACGGCAGTGGACTGAACAGCAGGTTACAAACAGGGAGGAGTTGGGTTGTCCAAATAGGCTGTGGGTTGAACAGCGTTCGCATGGCTAACAACAACAGCAAAGCTATCATTTATGTTTTACTGCTTTAGATTGTCATGTTTCAGCAGGCTACAGTTAAACAAGATGAGGGTAGAACCAGCTCTAACCACATCGGTCAGTGCATAGTGCACTTTTCCAATTGAAGGATATGTTCGTAAAATACTTTAAATATCATGCATTTCTTATCAGAATGAGAAGGCATACATTTAGGATGGAAAGATGTAACAAAAACGACATTTGGTAGCCTACAGACTGTACTAAATAGGTCTAGTGATAATGGCAAATATGCAGCTACGCTTTCTACATGTCACTGAGCAACACTCGCCATGCCCATTAAAAGCATCAAATGTCTTTGCTGTCTTTGCGTTCAAGAACGTAAACTTCAAATGTTTTCTAAACGTGTCATACAGTGAAAAAGTTAATTGAACGCTCAGAACGTTCAGAATTAGCTCACTGAACGCACACTTTGTGAGTGACAATGCAAACAGCTAATTAAAATGGACTTCCTCATTTCCTGAAAGTGCTGTCGAGCTTACAGGGGTATATATCAGCCATTCAGCTCTGATCTGACAGAAGTCTCGCAGACTCAGCCTTTACATAGGCATATGTAAAGTCTGGGACACAGTGCTGGCTAACTGCATCAGTGCTTGCCTGCTTCAGCTGGAGGTGGCTTCATAGCCTTAACTTTAGAATACTCAGAATATTTGAATATTCAGTATTTGAGTTCTAACATATTTTGAATATTTTTATAACTGGGAGATATGTATGCATTGTTTAATGGGGGAATGTTAAAAGTTGCATTTCTATGTTAAATTTGTGAAGCATCATAATTGGAAATCATTTTATAAAGCCTGTCACAGGTTCTTTAAAATTATATAATTATATATATAATAAACTGTGACTAGACCTTATGTAATTTCTCTGACTATCATATACCCATAACTTGATGAAGGTGCATAACTATTCACCAGAATTCAGGAAATGAAGTCTTTGATGCAAAAAATTTCCTGGGGGAGCTCCCCCAGACATTCCTGTAATATGTCTCTCCCTAAAATACTAATAAAACCGGATACCCTTCGTTGACTTCATGTCAACTTGCCTTACCATAGCTTTTGCTGAAACAACGCCCCTGTAATTCACTTTTAGTCACAGTTTTGCAATCTCATTCTATTTAGAGATGATGAGGATGATTAACATATTGTGACATACAGCGACATCTCCTGGTGAAACATAGTATATTTGTGCAAATATGCCTGCTGCACTGTACAGGCATGCACAGTGTATGTGGCTAGCATGATCAGCACATCCTGTTTTTGACTATCAGGGGCTGTGGGGCAATAACTGCAGCCATTTCATTTAAGGCACATAAGTGACCTGATTTATTTAAAAGGTTACAATTGCTCCTTAGGCTTTGAAATGACTGGCAGACAGTCTAGAGTTGCTGTGTCAGCTGAGCCAGATGACACAAAAGAAACTGACCACAAATATGCCTGTGAAAAAAACTCTTCTGACAATGTTGAGGACACGTATGAGACAGTAGATAACGAAAGAAGGTGTGTGTGTGGGAGCCCATCTCTTGAAGAGCTGGAAGAGATTTTACACTCTGCTCCTAGATCCTGTCGTCATGGAGATGAGGTGTGGCCTAATTTATATCTAGGGGACATGTGAGTGTTTTTAATATAATATGGTTATCTGACCATTATGTACGATGTGTGTTTGTTACTGATATGACTGATTCTATCTCTGCCAGGCACATGTCTCATGGCAAGTTTGGACTATGGCAGCTGGGAATCACTCATGTCCTGAACGCAGGTCATGGAAAAATGTGCTGTCAAGGCAGTGAGGATTTCTATGGCACCACTGTGTCATATTATGGAGTCCCAGCCAATGACCTTCCAACATTTGACCTGTCACCATTCTTCTACCCTGCTGCTCAGTTCATTCATCAGGCTTTGACTTCAGGAGGTAATGTAACTCACGTTCTAATATACAGTAGCCTATACGTATGTTCAGGCGCTGTTCACGTTACCCCCTCGTGTCATACATGCTTTCATACACACGTGTGTGTGTGTGCGTTTTCTAGGAAGGATATTAGTGCACTGTGCTGTGGGAGTGAGTCGCTCGGCTGCATTGGTCCTGGCCTATCTCATGATCCACCAGCGCCTGGGGCTGATGGCGTCTGTACGCTCTGTGCAGCAGAGACGCTGGATATTCCCAAACAGAGGCTTTTTGCTACAGCTTATTGAACTGGACAGAAAATTACAGCAGGAGAAACACTCTGCTTTATAAATCTTTAAACAAAAATGGTAAGACTTGCCTTCGAACATTATAGGGGACAGTCCAGGGGTATAACAAGAAGATAGATGAATGTTGCTCTGTCACATTGTGTGCATTGCATTGAGTTAATCTTGGGCTGAAGGCCTCATTGTATGCAGTGCTTTGACATAATGAGTCACAGTTAACAGTAAACTGCAGTTGTACCATTATGCATCACTATCTGTGCCATGTGACAGTTGGGCCCATGAATACACAATAAACAATTAAATCCTGTTCTCTGCGCTCCTCATCTCTTTAGTAGAAACTGTTGCTTTCATTGACCTTCTCAGATTTGAGTTACTGAACATTGTTAGGAAAAATATAAAAAATGTATATATTTGTATTTGTTGTATAACAGTTAACAGTTTAAGGTTATACTGTAGGCTACATCTAGCCAGAGAGGACACTTTAAGCCAAGAACTACATTTAGAGCCATCTCTCATTCTAACAACCACCTGCTAATGTCTGTCACGTTCAAACTCCTCTCACACAAACAAACACTCACACTCAGAGGCCCAGACAGGTTGTGAGGGTGGTGTACGCAGACAGCGGAGTGATATTGAGTTCTGCTGGAGTAGAACGATCTCTTCTGAGGAGAATGTCGAGGAGCCTTACACCACAGGATCTGGACCATATTAAGAAATTGGAGCTCATACTGGATTGCTGCACCCTAGAGCTTACAGCCATAGACGAGGTCTGCCCCAACTTGTACATAGGAAATGTGTGAGTGTCTACTTCTTGAGGGATATTTTGCAGGCATTGGTGCACACCCATTTAATTGAATAAAAGTGATGTTTCAGTTGATGCTGGTTTTAGGCTGTATGCTGTAGCTGTAGGTTCTGCAATAACCAGTGAGTGTCCGTGCCATTTCTCTCTCTACATTGTTTACCAGGGCCATAGCTCAGAACAGAAGTGCATTAAGTAGGCTTGGCATCACCCATGTTCTGAATGCTGCACACTCTAAGCAAGGAAGCATTGGAAACCAAAACTATTATGGCAACGACTGTGTTTACTATGGTGTCCCAGGGGAGGATTCGGACCGGTTTGACCTCAGTCAGTACTTCAAACCGGCAGCTGACTTTATACATAGAGCCTTGAGGAGCAAAGATGGTACGATGTGTGTCTCGAGACGAGCATTCTCTGTGAAACTCGCCTTCTTCTATTAACTCACTCTTCATTTGATTTCATTCATCCTATTTCAACCTGTGTTTCCTCTGTCTCCCCACCCCGCTATACAGGGAAAGTGTTGGTGCACTGCATTATGGGTATAAGTCGTTCAGCTACACTAGTCCTGGCCTACTTGATGATTCGACGGCGTCTCTCTCTTCCCGATGCTCTGAAGGTTGTGATCCAAAAACGAGCCATCTACCCCAACCGGAATTTTCTTTCCCTTCTCCTCAGCCTTGATGCCTACCTGTCACGTAAGAGAAAGCTTTGTCAACTCCTCTGACATGCCGCTATTCCAGCTATCCGCATTAGATTCATCCCCATATGATACCATCCTCCTCACATAACTTAATATACTTTGTACAATGGACTACAGATATATTTGTTTCCCTCACACAGGATGTATCTATTGTGTCGCATGGTGCTTTTATAGCATTGTTTTGTCAAATGTTTCCATTTATTACTATCCTGAAAAACATGTTATCTGACAAATCAATGTTACCAGGCACATACATACACTTTGTATATATGATCTCATATCTTATGCATTCACTGTTTATTCTGGTGTTATTTAATTTTCATGATATTTGGGACTTATTGTAACTATAGACACTACAGTACATGTACACGATTCATAACAATTAAATAACAAAAAAATAAAGGAGACACTTTTGAACTGAATGACTGATTTATTATCACCATGAATTTGGTTGGCTGTCTGAATAATGATTTTTAATAAAACATTTTAAAAACATAAAAATGACTAATTGTTGTTTTGCTAGACCTGCATTGTTGATAAGTAGAAAACCTGCTTGGTGTTTTTGTCAATAAGGGTATGATTACATAGATAAATAAGGAAACAGGACAAAATGGAAAGTGAACTGAATGTGTGTTTACAGTGTGTGTGTGCGTGTGCATGTGTGTTAGGAAATATAAGCAGGCAGAGCATGAGGAAAGTGTGCTGTGTGTGAAGTGTTCTGCCTGTAAGGTAAGATACAGTATAATCTGAATGCAGGTTTATATATTCCCACTACAGTACAATCTGTTTTATCTATAACCTTTTAAGTAAATCAGTAGTAATGGTCAAAGTCACAATATGTATTGTGTACTGTAGCTTGGATGGTGATTGCAATATACTCTTTAAAAGCAATGGTGTTTACTGTACATAGCATGTTAAAGCCTCACTATGAACCACCCACGGTCTCCGAGCTGCAGGAGATCCTACTTGTGGACAGACGGCCCACTGGACATCTGAATGAAGTCTGGCCTAAACTTTACATAGGCAATGAGTAGGTTCTCACACACACACACACACACACACACACACACACACACATACATGAATGCGCACCCTACATGCACGTCTTACTTGGTGGTGATGATGATGATGATGATGATGTGTATTTCAGGGTGGCGGCTCGTGACAAAGCCACACTCCACAGTCTGGGCATAACACACATTGTAAACGCTGCCCATGGACCCCCAACCCGTGGCCCGGGACTCTGTTTCCACGTCAACACTGGCCCACGCTTCTACCGAGACATGGCAGTGGACTATTATGGGGTGGAAGCAGACGATGCGATTGGGTTCGCCCTTAGTCCATTCTTCTACCCTACAGCGCGTTATATCAGGGCTGCACTGGCCATGGGAGGCAAGTCGGTCATACTGGTTTTGATTGACAGATGCCTTTCTGATTCTATTTAGTGTATCAGAGCGTATTCCAAGTGTTGCCTGACTGACACGGTGTATCTGCTGACGTTAACCTTGACATTAACCTGGGGCCGTGGCGTGACCTGTTCCAGGCGGCGTGTTGGTCCACTGCCTGATGGGAGTGAGCCGGTCGTCGGCGCTTGTGCTGGCTTTCCTGATGATCGCTGAAGGCCTCGGGCTGCGGGAAGCGGCACGTGCTGTCAGAGCTCACAGGGACATCTGCCCCAACCCGAGCTTCCTGCAGCAGCTCCGCAGCCTAGACATGAGCCTGGAGAGAGAGAGGAGACGGCGGCAGCAGGCGGAGAAACTGTAAACACACGCTACACAGTCATTCACACACACACAAGCACATTGTAGCAACTTAATAGTGCAGTGACATTAAGGAAAATAGTCAGTTTCATCACCGCTAATCACACAGCATTAGACAGGCTTAACTAATAAGCACATGCTTACATACATTACAATACATGTAACACAACAGGCTTATGTAGAGATCAGTTACCGGAGGTGATTCTCAAGTACTTTGTGGTACAATCGTAAACAAACAGGAGACATCAGTCACATTCTTGTACATTATAGTATGTAGCAGTACAATGCTGTATGTTCTGCAATGAACTGTGTGTTTCTGTATGTCTCTAGTGAGAGTCAAACTTTGTCATCCTCTAGTACAACTCTCATTGTGAGCGCTGCAGTTGGAAGTCATGGTTTATCATTTAACATGGTTTGCAGGATCTACAGCGACTTAGCAATAGAAGTTTGTGCTTTAAAGCCGCGGTTCACCTTGAATTCAACCCTGCAACGTTATTTAAATTGTTATTTCTACTATAAAAAAACAAATGTATAATAATGTTATTATTAATATAGATATATATATCATAGCAGCGATTTACAACTGTAGTAGTTCAGTTTGGACAATAACACAACCAGATTGAGTCAAACACAACCCTTTTGACAACTTGTGCGTTGAAAATAGAGAGCATAGAAATACAAACCCCAATTCTGAAAAAGTTGGGACAGTATGGAAAATGCTAATATAAATTAAATGAAGTGATTTGTAAATTATATTCAGCCTGTACTATATTTAAAACAATAGAACAACACACTCCAAAATAGTTGGGACAATTGTGTTTACCACTGTATAACATAATCATAGTGATGATATGGATATTACATGGTGTGTAATCTTGTTGAAGTCCTGGGAGGGACAACCCCCAGGACTAACAAATAAATGTAAGAGGATGTGTATAGATCTCCCCCACCCACCCCACACATACTCATCAAGTGAGTGAGGGGGTAAGTTCATCAAGACAGAATGAACGAACAACCACACGAGAGAGAGAGAGAGAGAGAGAGAGAGAGAGAGAGAGAGAGAGAGAGAGAGAGAATTGTTTTCTTGATATCTGTAATTTTTGGTTTTTCCCCTTCTTTTGGGACTTACAGCATGCAGAGAGGGACATTTTATATCAAAGGGAATGCTAAGGCCTACCTAACAGAGAGGGCCAGCTGTTGCTTGCTTTGTTTCCGACTACAGTATATAAATAAAAACACTTAAAAGAGAGCAGCAGTCCAGATTATTCTTTCCATCATCTAACAGGGACCAGTCTACAAGACAGATGAGCTCCTGTGGGATATTTACCAAGGATGCTCACTGAATTAAAGACACACCAAGGCCAGGCTGATTATTGATCACTGTGTGATCATCCCCTTGTAAAAGAGGCAATGGCGTATACTGAGCGGGCACAGCATTTGTCCACTCATCCATGAGTAATTTGCCACACCGATTTGATTACTATAGTGTGATATAAATGATGAAGTCGGACCATAAAAATATAATAGATAGTGATAAAGGGTAGTTTGCCTCTGGTGATTGAAGCCTCGTATAGGGCCAAAAACCCACATGCTACAAGGCTGAAAGCTCTGATAGGTGGTAAGTACATCTGAGGGGAAAGCAAGACAAATACATGGTCCACTTTGCCACAGGCTGCTCTGGGATGCTTGTTTTAGCTATCTGTTTGTAACCTCTCTGGTTGATGCTATCTGCTGTGTCTGGACTGGGATATTGGACCTGACCTTGGCATTATGGATTAACTCTGACAACTGGACCTCACAATAGATAAGACTGGGAAACTGGGGGAGGGGGTTTGCAGTCACATAAAGTTATAACACACACACACACACACACATACACACACATATTCTACCATAGAAAGAAATGGAATGGATGGAATCACCCAAACAGTTATTAAATCTGACAAGCAATAGAGTTGATCTATTTATATACACAAAATATTTCCGGTGCGTACAGCTTGTTTCTGTACACCAGAATAATAACCATGATGGCCGAATGCTGCCAGTCCTGCATGTTCTAAAATAGCTCTGCTATGAAAAACCTGGCCTGACAGTTGACACCTGCTGACATTACATAGATTCTGCTAAGGGCTGTGATCGAATCCATGGATTTTTGATTGGCAGTTTATCTCATGTCACTGAATGGAATAGTCTACACATGCCAAATCTGCACTCACATCCACGATGTTCAATTGAAGTATTGTCACATTAGAGCTATAGCTGACAATCCATTAGTTCGTTGTCGAGTGTGCATGTTTTCATGCTCCTACAGAGTTGTTGTTCATGGAGGTCAATACTTAGCAAACTAAAAATATCACGTGAAGCACAGAGCCAGAGAGCGGTTACCATTAGAGCTGTAGGCTACACTGACCAGCGTGCTTAATGTGTAGGGAGCTTTCCATTGACAATGTGTGCTCTTAGAGGCTATACAGCTTTATGAGGACATCTTCCCTGGCGCTTTCACTCTCCTGCTGAGCAAAGTATTCAATGCGCTGGCATCATGTCGACTATGTCCAAGTCCACAAGTCAGAACCCATACGTCACAGTGCCGGTCGACCCAGACAAAAACTACATCACACCAGGAACCTTGGACCTGGAGCAGCTGTTTTGGACTGGTACTGGACCTCCTTATGCGCACGTAAACAAAGTCTGGCCAAATATCTATATAGGGGACGAGTGAGTAAACATTCATTTCAAAATTAAAGATTTGTTGCCATCAATTTATTATTATTTATATTTATAATTAATATGATCATACAATTTCCTTCATCTTAAGGTCACCATCTTATCCCTACTGAGTCTATATGCATGTTTGTGTGTGCATAAACAGAAAAACTGCCTTGGAGAGGGCTGCCTTAAAGGAAATGGGTATTACCCACATCCTGAACGCAGCAGAAGGAAGCTTGAATAGCGTGGTAACTGGCGCCGATTACTACAAGGATGTGGACATCCATTACTGTGGTGTGCAGGCCGACGACAATCCCACCTTCAACATCTCTCAGCACTTCTATTCCGCATCTCAGTTCATCCACAGTGCAATCAGCCACCCACAGAGTATGTCATGATGAGAGAAGTGTTCACAGAGAACAGTGTGTGTGTGCGTGTGCCATAGCTGTGATTAGAGTCTTCTACAAAGAATGACACTTACTTCTCATATGCACTTTCATGAGGTCAAGTCATATTGTGTGCTGTACAGTGGTGGTAGCGAAGTGTGTTTGTGTTCCAGACAAGGTGCTGGCGCATTGTGTAATGGGGCGGAGTAGCTCTGCGTCCTTGGTCCTGGCGTACCTCATGGTGGAACAAGGACTGACTGTGGTGGATGCCGTCAATCACGTGCGACAGCAGCGCTGCATCCTACCCAATCAAGGCTTCCTCAGACAGCTGCGAGCCCTGGACATAGTGCTACAGCAGGAGCGGCTCAGGCGGAAAGATGCAGTCAGTTAACAGTATTGTCTGTTAGGACTACTTGCGCACCCCCCAATTCTCCTTACCATCTGTTCTATCTACTGTGCTTCAAAAATAAATCCATCCCGTTATGTAAAGTGGCATTCTGCGGTGGACATTACGTATTACCGTATTCATGTTAGTATAGAAACAGATCATATTTATAATACATACAAATCAAGTACATCATTATGATCAACATTATTTTATTACATTTCCTAATTCCAGACACAAGCATGGTCCAGCCCAGGGACACATACAGTATGTTAAAGAATCCAGGGTTGCTACAAACAATATAAAATAAGTCTACATAATAAACAGCTTTTTGTAGGAGATAAGACAATTGTCTCCTGTTTTTTGTAATGACAATTTTACTGAAGCTTTGGCATATTAAACTGAAATACATTTGGAACAGAAATGAATAGCTAATATTCCTGTAGGTGTTCCCTTTAGGGATTAATGGAGTGCATACAACATGATCAATTATTTTCTGGTATATTTTAATCTAGTTCTATAATCTTTGTTCAAATGTGCATACTGTGTTTATGGTAAATTATGTTATCTTGTTCTGTTTTATAACAGGACATTGGTGAAGCAATTTTTGCTCTTGGACATTATGGGTAAATACATGTTCTGAATCTGACTTGTGAAAGTTGCACAACACAAGATGCTCAGCAAGCCACTATGCCATCAACTACAGTATCTAGTGTACTCCATGTGCACTCCTGCACAATTATTCAACAAGACATCCTTGGACAAAAGACAAAAAGCAAAACTACACCTGAACAATTAGAACAAAACTAAGTTGTATTGAAACCATTTTTTTAAACAACATAAATACATCATGAGACTCACACCACATTTGGCTTGTGTGAGGCTTTACCGTAACAGTTAGAAAAGTGTGCATTTTAAAAAGGAAACCATTTGGTTTCAAAGTTGTAAAAACTAATCATAACCATTGCAAATTATAAAGAAATATACAGTATAACAAATCCTGCTCCAGAATCCATAATCTTCCCACTTGATCATTATTCAGTCCTCTTTCTAGATGAATCATCTTCATGGAATAATTTCCCTTTGCTTTAGCACTCAAAACTTTCTTCAGGGGGGAACCAAAGGCAACCCATTCCCAAAAAATTCTATTTCTGTCATATGATAATATTCCAAAAATATTATGATTTCCTCATTTACATCCTCTGCACAAATCAATACTGTTAGATGGTTTTAAAAATCCAGCTTGGTGCTGCTGGGGCCCCTTCAGTTAAAGTCAGGTTTTTCAGGGAAGGTGCAACCTGCTCGTCGGATGACGACATTGGCAGCATAGTGGCCAGCTCTCGCACACTCATCTAAAGGTTTCTCCTGGACCAGCTGTGAGAGGAAACCTGCAGCACAGAAGGCAGCGCGTCACATACCTTCAGACTGACTCTGGGGAGCGGTGCGCCCTTAGCTATTACCCCGAGCTTACCTCCAACAAAGGCATCCCCTGCACCGTTCGTATCAACCAGGTCCTCAGGGTCAATCTCCAGCACAGGGAATATGTCAGTTTTCACCTCACCACAGTTGTCACCTTAAAACAAAAGGGCGATGTTATTTTTTGCAGTGAGAGAAAAACAATGACAGTGAAATATAGAAGAACCAATCTTACTTTTAGCCATAACTGTACCGTCCTTCCCTTGAGTGAAGACCACAATTCTCTGTCTCTTCTTGTTGACTTTTGGCAAGGCCTGGGCTTTCCCAGCGATCTCCTCAACGTCATTAGTCTGTGTGAATTCAAATGAAGACAACCAGTTGTGAGCCAAGTTACCAATGGCTGTGTTATTACACAGTACTTATACAATTGTCAACCCGTTTACCTCAAAATCTTGCTCCTTGCTAAAAGCAGCTGCTTCCTGGATGTGGGGAGAGAACAGTCATATGGTGGGTCAGAATAACATGCAATGTGTCATTAAAGTAGGCACATCTGTTTAGTGTGAACGTGTGGTTAGCATGTAGATGGTCCTGCGTGCAGGGTGCCTCACCGTCTCATTGCCAAACAGAACATCTACATAGGGCATAACCTCCATGAGGTTGTCTTTGAAGAACTGGCAGATAAAAGGTGCTGAGAGGTTCAGAGCAAATAGCTTGTCGTGATCGGATGCATGCTTGGCTACTTTCAGGATGGATTCCAGAGAGACCGTTAGGAAAAAACCCTAAAAGCAAACAAAGCAGGTGGTTAAAATTATAACATGAAACAGAAAATCCCTTTACTGAGACTAATGGTTACCCAAACGAGTCTCGAGTCAATACGCCAATTTCAATTGAGCTATTTCTGTGGCGCTTTCTACTCACAGCGATGTAATAGACCTTCGCTTTTTCCACCAGCTTCCAATTCTCCTCAAGGTCCAGGTGTTGGTCTTTCTTGTAGCAGTTAGCAGCAGCCAGGTTAGCTACCAGAGACCTGAGAGGGCACAGCAGAGCACCGTCAGCGTCACTCACTAGACGTGGTGGCCGAGTTAGCCCCGCCCTTCACCGCCGTACCGGTTAGCTCCAGTAATGCAGGCGGCGCACGTCCCCGTGGGCTCGTCGCCTTGCTCGAAGTAGTGCGCGTCCACGTGGGCCTCCTGACTCTTCTGCTTCAGGATCTCTCCGAACTTGTCCCTGCCGATGCAGCCGAAGAACGTGGCCGCCTGACGGGGCTCCTGGATCATCCACTGTGGGCGACAGTGACAGCTCGCTAAGCCACACACTGACACTGGTGGATGCGTGGCGGGGCCAGGCCTTTACGATCATTCATCTGAAGCACTGTATGGGTCCGTTATTGAACTCGTGTTGCGCGACTGACCTGAGCAATCTTCATGGCGTTCTGCGTTGCTCCTCCGGCGTGGTACTCAACTTTAAACTTCTTGACTATCTCATCAAAGCTAGAGACACATGAGGAATCCACAGTGAACACGCTAGTCTAAAAACAGGCAAACGATCTGAAAAAGATACTCCAGCCTGCTGGAGGCTACAGTACTTGTGGACCACAATAAGATCCCCATTAAATCCTACTGCCCAGTGTCCAGCAGAGGGCGGTGCTATGCTGTTCCAAACTCACCAATGAGATGACTACAACATTATACTACTGCTATCAATAATCTTTTGTGCGCACCAATCTGGCTGAAGCGTTGCTCCGGTGTGTCTCTGAGCCTAGCACCGCCAAGTGACACGTTGTGCAATGGAAACACAGCGTCCTTACTGAGCTGCCTATGCAAGATAAGCATGTGTGCATTGTGCAGAATGGACTGGAGAGACATCATTGGAAGCTGACTGGCTTACTGCTGTTAAGGTCCTGAGACTAAGGCAGATGTTGCTGAGAAGAACACATCTGGCACACAAAAAGAAAAAAAAAAGAAAAAGAGAAAAAAAGAGAGGGGTTGGGGTCCACAGCTCTGCTTTAGTCATCTGTTCAAACGTTGTATTTTACCATCCATACGGCTATATGTATTGATCACTAGTCCAGTCTAGCCTCATTTGCCAATACAG
This sequence comes from Amblyopsis rosae, assembly GCA_025399935.1. NCBI lineage: Eukaryota > Metazoa > Chordata > Actinopteri > Percopsiformes > Amblyopsidae > Amblyopsis > Amblyopsis rosae. The sequence continues at coordinate 1,270 of JAODTR010007588.1, read as the reverse complement.
ATAAACATGCGACAGGCCAATATTGATCAAGATTACAAGACATGGTTTCTTAAGTGACATGCCATAGTTCTGTTGATGGTAAATGTTTAGCTTTCTGCCTTACACTGTGCGCTAGTCTCAGCGGGACTGGGAGGCAGACAGTCAAGCGCTGTCATTGGTTGGGACTGGTGATTCCCTATTGGCCTGTAGTGAAATACAGTGACTGTGGAGCTTAGAGGTCGCTTGTTATGTGGGGCCCAGTCCAGAACACCATGACGCTAACTCAATACCAGTTCAGAGGCACCACGTGTCTCACTTAACAGACTTTACATCACTGTAGCCAGTCACAAACCAAGTATAGTCTGTTATTATGCAATAACTGTAGTATAACTGTTAGAATATACAAGATACCAACAGCTCTTTGTGTTTCTCCTCTGCCAAAATCTGGTCATTGGGCTTCAGACCATATCTGCCAAAGAAGGGGAGAAAAGGACAAAATAATTAGTTTGCCACCTCTGATTCCATTGATCACTCCTCACAAGTTAGATTACATCATGTATTCACACAAAGCACTCGATCCAACTGCCTTGAAAGACAAAAGCAGCTTTAAGATAAAAGACGTCACTTAAATCCATCTTCACTCTTGTTTTGGAAATGTATTGTAACTGCGGGTGGTTAAGCACTAATCCAGGTGTTTACACAAGTGGCTGGAGACTGGACTCTGAGCGCGTGGAGCCCTTTGCCCTGGTCAGCCAAGAAAACACCAGGACGGGCAGCCCCGACACAAGTCACACTCACATATGCTCACTAACCTGGTTGTCATGATGGTTCAAGAGTCTTCTTATACTACATATATCTTATAGCCAAGTCCTTTGAACACTATCCTCTTCACAGTAGGCCTCAGCTCCAGGTAGAGGTTACACACATACAGAAATCAACAGCATGTGCCAGAATGCTGTGAGCGCTTGTGGGACACAGGAATGTGCAGAGAACAGAGATGTGTACAGCCCGAGCCACACTTTGTCACACTGTACTTCAGTGGTAATGTGATCTACAGCGACATGGGCACGGTGCTGGCCAGCCCACTGCAACGAACACGCAGACATCCCCGGTTAAAACCATGACAATGCAGACTGATGGTTGACAATGGACACGGGAGGTCACCCTTCCGCTTCCATGACTGACTATGGCTATAAAGATGTGTCGGCATCGATTAATAGTCTCTGGCCCCTTACCTGTGATAGGCAGTAATGAGAAATACAGTAGGTTAGCTTCACTGAACCGTTGGCTG
>JAODTR010007587.1:0-10203 GCA_025399935.1 Amblyopsis rosae | reverse complement strand
CCAGTAGAACTATGGAGTCCCCTACTGGAGCCCCATACAGGACTCCATTCAGGGTCTCCAGAAAGGCCGGATACTCCAAACTGCTGTTCGGTGCATAGTCACTGACAACAGTCAGAGTTTTCCCCCCCACAACCTGTAGGCACAGGGAGGCGACCCTCTTGTCTACCGGGGTAAACCCCAATGTAGCAGCGCTCAGCCGGGGGCTTGCTAGTATCCCCACACCCGCCCGGCGCCTCACACCCTGGGCAAATCCAGAGTAGAATAAAGTCCATCCTTTATCCAGGAGAACGGTTCCAGAACCAAGACTGTGTAGAGTTAAGTCACATCAGATCTAAATGGTAGCGCGCCACCTCCCGCACAAGTTCTGGCTCCTTCCCCCACAGCGAGGTGATGTTCCATGTCTCCAGAGCCAGCCTCTGCCACCCGGGTCTGGTCCGTCAAGGCCCCTGACTTTCATTGCCACCCATGTGACAGCGCACCCAACCCCCACGGTTCCTCCCATGAGTGGTGGGCCCATAGAATGGAGAGGAGGATAGTGCCACGTTGCTTCTTCGGGCTATGGCCGGCTGGGCTCCATGGCAAACCCAGCCACCAGGCCCTCCCTCTGGGCCTGTCTCAGACGAGATACCCCGGGCTTCCTCCGGGCAGGGTAACTTCTCCTCTCTTATGTTATTCCATGAATGGTCTTCTGAACCCTTCTTAGTCTGGCCCCTCACCTGAGACCACTTTGCTTTGGGAGACCCTACCAGGAGCACAAGGTTTGTTCAGTAGCAGGTGGGAACAGGTGTGAAAGTAGAGATCATAATAGGCTAGCCAGGCAGTTTTAGCAGTCAGGATTAGCTACAGTCAGGATTAGCTACAAACCTGCTTATTTTACTAAAACTATTTTACTGTAAGCAGTAGACGGTTCTCTGCCACTAAACGGCTAAGATATATTACATGAAGGCAAATGGGGTGAATATGAACCAATCACGTTTTCTTGTGAAAGTTGCTAGGCAGAATAATCTGAACAGCAACTATTACTATATACTGTCTGCACAACACAGAGTATTCAATACACATATTTAATGCCTTCCACGTTCCAAGTCAATAGGAGCATATTTGTTTGACATGACAGTTTTCATTAGGCAATTATAATTTGTTATGGGATGGAGGAGGGGAACTTTCTGTAAGAATTTCAACATCATTCGACTTATAGACAATGCCCTACAACGTGACTCAGATAGTTGTGTGAATGCTTGTGACCTGTGACCACCGTGACTACTGTAGGTATACTGTATGGGCTTCCCGCTGAACAAGTTGAGCTGAGTAGCAGAGGATCGCGAGGGAACTAGCTAAAAGCCTGCATGCTACTATCTTTACAGTAAGTGAGGAAAAAAAATGTGGTCACTGAAATTTGATCTACTGTAGTTCAATACTATCATGGGACTCAAAGATAAATTATGAAACAATTGATATTCACATAATTTCAAGGGAGCCATCGTTAAGACAAGACGAAAGCGGCGCCAGCAGGTATACCGAGGCAACAATATTCATCTTGTCAGCATTGCAATTTTGGGGAGGAATTTGAGCATCAAGAGGCATTTTGTAATCTCGCAATCTTTAGTTTAATTTCGCCGTAAGAATCAGTCTGGAAAGCCTCGGAATAATTTTGAATGTGTCCGAGTAGCGTCACGTTTAAACCGTCGGGCGTGGTTTGGGTTTGCCGACAGCGAAAACGACCAGATGGTTCATCCAATCAATTGCAAAATATTTTTTTTAAAGTACCTACGCTTTACAAACAGTTTAAATGTACGGCTCCCCAGATGGAGTTGTGACAACAATACATCTGGCATGTCAGGTTAGCATTTTTGAGCATCATGATGACTTTAAAGACTTGGAGTTTTTTATACATGCTCTGATATCATCTCGAATTGATTACTGTAATTCTTTGTACTCTGGAATTTGTCAGTCTTCCTTGTCGCGCCTGCAACTTGTCCAGAATGCGGCTGCCAGACTGTTGACTGGTACCAAGAAGAGGGACCATATCTCCCCAGTTTTGGCCTCTCTTCATTGGTTACCAGTCAAATACAGAATTGATTTTAAGGTGCCGCTGCTTGTTTTTAAAGCACTACATGGATTCGCTCCATTGTATATCTCAAATCTCCTTACAGTGTATCTCCCTAGGGAGGCGCCCGCAGGGGGCATCCTTACTAGATGCCCGTACCACCACAACTGGCTCCTTTCGACCCAAAGGAGCAGCGGCTCTACGTGAGTTCCTCACGGATAGCTGAGCTTCTCACCCTAAGTGAGACGCCAGCCACCCTCCTGAGTACCCGTGATCTTGGTCTATAGGTCATTACCTACCCTTCATGACCATATGTGAGGGCAGGAATAAAAATTGCCCGGTAGATCGAGAGCTTTGGCTTTCGGCTCAGCTCACTTTTCATCACAACGGTGTGGTATAGTGATTGCAATACCGCTCCGGCTGCTTCGATTCTCCGGCCCATCTCCCGCTCCAATGTCCCCTCACTCGTGAACAAAACCTCGATGTACTTGAACTCCTTCACTTGGGGTAAGGACTCATTCCCTACCCGGAGTAGGCACTCCATTTTTTTCCTGCTGAGAACAATGGCCTCAGATTGAGATATACTAGATACTCAGATAAAAATGGACTGCTTTATATATATATATATATATATATATATATATATATATTTATTTATTTATTTATTATTATTATTATTAATAGTCGCGACCCGACTCTGGATAAGCGGATGAAGATGGATGGACTATTAATATATTAAAAAAAAAATATTGCTGTGTGATAGGCTGTGGTGTTAACATTAATGATGTATCCTGTTATGGGCCTATCAAATCTGCAAAATAACCCTTACAGTAGTTGTTCAGAATATTTCTTATGACAATGTTAGTTGAAATATAATGCCAAGGTATGCAGCTTCAATTTTTCAGTAGGTCAATAAACTTACTAAAACGTAAAATATTATTAAAACACTTTTTTTCTGCATTATAGGCCTCCTAAAACAACATTTAAAAGGTAAAGCATTATTTTTGTTATTATTTCCAAATTTGTGATCTACGGGATTTTAAGAGTAGTCCTGGTAATGCTAATAGTATATCATTTAGCAGTACATGCATGTACGTAGGCCTACAAATACACACACATTTTAAGATAGCATGATCACATTATTATTCACAACATTATTGCTTCTTCCTTATAAGAAATAACAATTACCCATTAGCTTTAGCACTACATAAATGGTAAAAATCACAACTAGAAATAATAAAAATAAAAAAAAGATAAATTTTTATAAGAAAGCTTGGTATTGGGGAACTTTACATATACCCTACTGAAGGCCTAGCCATGACACTCGTTTTTAAGAGCTGATATCACAACCTCAGTTACCAGCACTTACTACTCTGACATCATCAACTCTGGTAAGTTCTCTTTTCAACAGTAAAACAATGACTCGAACCTCTGACACATACTCACGCATGAATTGTGCAATACATTTCTGGACTTTTTCAATGAAAGATTTAAAAAAAAGACTAACATCTAGGCCTACTATGGACCTGCACCCCTGCAGACAACCCGTCCTGGATGAGCACATAATTGGGCTCAACCTATACCTCCTGCCTCTCTGACATTATGGCCACTGACAATGCAATGGCTCATCCTGAACTCCAAATCCTCTACCTTCCAGCTTGATCCCACGCCCCCTAGCCTCATCAAAGCATTCCATATTTCACAAATGCTGACCCCAATCCCACTCTCTCCTCTTGGAACATCTGGCTAGTATTGGTAGAGTATATTCGCATGAGATGCACTTTCCTGGTTCTCAACCTCACAGGCCGCCAACAGTTTGTCCTACTGTAATCTCACGATCGGGATGTGTGGCAGTCTCACTGGGTGTTCCCTAGGGCTCGGTGTTGTGCCCTCTTTTATTCATCATATACTTCCTACCCTTGGGCACGATCATGCAACATCACAATGCTGACTTGCACTGTTATGATGAAGACAGCCAGCTCTACATCTCTTCCATTTTCCCCTCAGTCCTTCCTCACCATATTCCTCACCAACTTCCTTCAGCACATTCGGAGCTGGATGACCAAAGAAAACGTCATTAAACTCTCCACACAACACAACCCTATCCCACTGTCAACGTCTGTGAAATGTCTCTGTGCAACTTAATACCTCCCTTTCTTTCCCATGATGCCCGGGGGCATCATTTTTCAATTACAGTGGTAGCCACAGACACATGAGTTTGTGAGCCCGAGCCTTCTACAATGCAATTCATGCTAATACAAAATGCGATGGAGATGCATGTTGGGTATAGGGGGTGATTATTATGGGCATAAACCTGTAGTTTCCCTTATTTAGTTAGTTATTTTCTTGTTAATCCCTCCTTGTGTTTCACGATTTCCTTTTCTGACTTGAGTATTGTCTTGTCATGGTTTCCCTAACTGGCTGTTGACACATGCTTACAATCAAGCTCAACACTCCTCCTTTACTCTGACCTGCTTGTCAGTTTTTCATCCTCTAGCAGTGTATCTTGTCTGGCTTGTCAAGATGAGGTGTTGTTTCTTCTCCTTCACCCTGCAAATCTAAACAAAACATATCTCTCTTCAATGCCACTATGCTCCACTCGTCACTTCAGAAACGCATTTGGAAGGCTAGAATATTGTTGTTTTGTGCGGTCAGCACCACTGTTTGCTATTTATTGCTGTGTAGAAGTATTGGAACGGTATGATAGCTGAGATATTTGGTGAATTTGAGAAATAGTGTATTAGCGTACAATTGCTTACTATACATTTAACTGTGTCTCTGTGCTCCAGGATCTGCCCACTGCTCCTTTGAGGGATGGGTTAAATGCAGAGGATGAATATCACAATATGTATGTGACAATAAAAGCTATTGACTTTTTACCGGTGCACAATTGCCTGACTGGCACACACCTGGGTCCCGGAGTTTCCCCTTTATCGGTGCCGGGCGGTCCCTGATGCCTCTAGGGGCTCACATGCTTCACCTAATGCTCCTCCACCTATAGCGGTGCCAGCTTGATTGTATTTGTACTTGAATTCTCAGTGAATTGTTTGTAAACACACGTTTGGGTCTTCATGTCTCCATCGTTGCAGCCTCACAAGCCGGGCTGTAAAAGAATGAAGATTATACTGCAGTTCTTATAAAACAGGAGAGATTACTGCACTAGCCTTCTCAAGTGAAGTCACTGTAAATAGTTTGTAATGGTTGGAAATGGGAATGGCATTCTGCCAACGTATGCTGATGTCTTAATCTTGGAACAAATCTCAGCTGAGCCCTGAGCTGATTGGCCGACTGTTTTCCACCTGGGCCCTTCCCCGCAAATATGCCACAAACGTCACTTAATTCACTAAACTCAATACCCATATTTCAAAAGTGCGTATAACCTTTAATAAACTATTGTTCCACTCTCACTCGTCTCCCTGACTCCACCAAGCTTGCAATATTTTACATTTATTTTTCACACTTTTGTATATTTCTACTTTAGTGTTTGAATTGATCATTTTCACTTGCAATGTAAGATGTCCTCTGTCAATTTCAAAACCTCGAGCACCCTTGAGGGGTCTCGGCCAGAGGTTTGTAAAGCTCCTAGTCGCTTACAACACGAGATAAAGGATATTGACCAGTCATGACAATTTAAAACAGTCCGGTCTGAAGTGTTTTCAGAGCTCTCTGACAATACAAAGAACATGACATCCTTTTAACACTGGTTCATACCACCTAGAATAATTATGTATTTTGGTACAAATAATCTCTTGTGAGCGCCCACCGCTATTCATTGTATCAGTCAGAGAACACACACAAGGCCATATTTTATGTTTGCTCAGACAGCTAGGTGTATACTAAAATAAAATGTCATGTAACCCCTACATGACCAGAACTCAATAGCATGCATCTGTTTATGACAAGGGACAGAACATAAAAATAACCCTTTCCTTTTGTACTTCACATTGTTTGGTCGAATCATGCAGTTTAACAATAAGCAAGCCATCTCATCATGTAACATAAAATAAATCAAAATGAATAATTGACTAATATCAAGTAACAAGAGTTATACAATGTAAAATAGGAGCTCAAAGATTAAATGGTAATATCATACTTTCTCAAACATCTTCCTAGATAAACAAATTATTGTAGCCTATTATCCTATTATTAATAGACTTCTGATTATGAATCATGATCAGAATTCTCTATTCACAATGATTGGAATTTTCACTTCCGGAACAAACACCTTTGTGCTCATGGTGGAGCTCTATCCTCCACGGCTCTCTCGCTAGCTGTCTGCACAAATAAAATACTTGTTTTTGAAAAATACAACATAGAACTGCAGAGGCAACCGAACAGAGTCGAGCTGAGCCGAACCCGTATCACGTGATAACCGAGAATCCTGGTGATCATGAATCTGATTCCGTGTGTGATCCAGTGGGAGAAGTGGACAAGCAGACATCGTTTGTGGACTGGGAGGAGTGGAGACATAAAGTAAAGTACGTTTGTTTAACATCGTATCAGATTATTTCTTAATGTCTTAATCAAAATATGTTGCTTCAAGAAACCTTTTAGTATTTACTTATCATTTTCAACTGCTGTTACATTTTCATGTAGTGGATTTGGCGGCGTTACTTTTCTGAACTATTATGAATTTTGATAACATGTAGCTCACATGTTATGTTTGAAAGCAAAGTTTGAACTTTTGTATTTTTTAATTTAACCCAGTCACACAGGTCCGCAGAGACAGAAAAGCACTAAGATAGCGAAATGTTGGTCGTTTTTGCCCTGTTGATATTGTTCTCTGCATACGTGCTCTGCTTGCTCTGTGGGAGAAAGAGGTAAGTGTGCACGAACAGGAACAGACACACCCACTCTACTATTCTATGGATGCTGTTACTGACTTCTTTACATGGCCTTATATTCTTCGTAAACGACTTTGGAGGAGACTTTTACGGTCTGTTTACTTAGCGGACGCTTATGAATACTGCTGTTCTACTGGGGATACACAGACCTTCCCTAACGGAAATGTAGTTTCTTCACCAAGTAGTTTGTTATTATTGTGTTAGTAACCCAAGTGACCCAACATATTACAGCCTATTGTGGCAACATTGTCATTAGTTTGTTAGTTCACTACTTTAAGAGGGATTTAAAACAAGAACATTCCTTGATTATTTTTTATCAGTAAGGAATCTTCCCATGATAATATATTTTAATTTAAGTAAATTAAGTAAGTAGGTACATTATATTTGTATAGCACATTTCACAGACAGCAGTCACAAGGTGCTTCACAGAGGTATGCAATATAAGTCAATAAATACAAGTTGCAATACAATTTAAGCAAACACATCGAAAATGCAATGCTTAAAAAGACACCATTAACAGTCAAAACAAACATGAAACACATACAGACAATATTGCATCAGTTCTGTCTAAAACCTTTAAAACCTTCAAAAAATGCATGTGGAAAGAAAGTTAACCAACATGCAAATGCAGAGCTAAAAAGATTTGGCTTTTCTGTCTTACAGAAGAGAAGGCGAGCCACCATTAATCAAGGGCTGGATACCTGTCCTTGGCAAAGCTGTAGAGTTTGGAAAAGACGCACATAAGTTACTTGTTGAATATAAGGAGAAATATGGAGACATATTCACAGTGGAGATAGCAGGTCAATGTTTAAGCTTTATCTTACAGATAAGACATGCACATAGTGTACAGCTCTCAGCTTGTTCAGTGAATACAACATGACATTTTAGAGGGACCACATTTAGACATCACGTACTGGGGGAACAACACTGTATTAAAATATCTCTTTCTTTACAATAATAAGAAATACGGAAAAAAATGTTTGCATGTATTAAATACAGTACATTGACAACAGGTGGGTTTGCAGTTTAACATATTACTATATTATTATTATTATTATTATTATTATTATTATTATTATTATTATTATTATTAATACTACAAGCACTAGGCCTACTTCACAAAGATGGTAAAATAATGGGTTGTTCAAGCTGCAGTTAATATTAGTATAATGACGTTTATTAGTAGTAGTATATTGATTGTTGTGTCTTATGCAGGTAAATACATAACCTTCATCATGAACCCGTTACATTACCCGTCCATCATTAAACATGGCCGCCAGCTGGACTTCCATCAGTTTTCCGACCAGGTGGCTCCGGTCGTGTTTGGCTACCCCCCTGTCCTGAGCGGACGCTTCCCCGGGTTGCACGAGCAGGTCCAGCGTGCCTACCGCCTAATGCAGGGAGACAACCTCAACGCCCTGACAGAGAGCATGATGGGTAACCTGCTGCTGGTCCTACGGCAGGACTACATGGGGCGGGGCCAGGGAGGCTGGTCCACAAACAGTATTTATGAGTTCTGCGGCGCCGTGATGTTTGAGGCTACCTTCCTCACCATCTACGGCCAGCCTGCCGACGGCCGACGCCACAACGACACGGCCGACCTGCGGAGCCACTTCCTGGGGTTTGACCGCATGTTCCCACTCCTCATCGCTGGAATTCCCCTCTGGCTACTGGGACGGACCCGGGCCATCCGTCACAAGCTGATCCACTACTTCACCCCCCAGAGGATGTCCCGCTGGTCGCACACCTCCCAGTTAATCAGAGACCGCAGTGACCTGCTGGAGCAGTATGACGTGTTGACGGATGCTGATAAAGCAGGTTGACCTTTCACCTGAGGGGGCATTTTTAATCTTGTGAAACCATCATGCTATGGCAAACTCACATTCATTGTCCCTCAACTGTCAGCAAAGTCATTTGATTTGTAAAGCAGAGTAGATTCCCCAGACCGATATGTATAGCAGAGAGAACCAGTAGTGTACAACCATTTGTTATCATTGTACTGGTGTTTGTCATAAACTTCTCAACTAGAAGCCGATTGTCATTTTCTGAGCAGACACTAATGCAGTGCTGAGTAACAGAGTGACACTGAATGTGAACTTGGATCACAATTGTGATTGTAACTTTGTAATAACGTGATGTTCAACTTCACACTGTATAAAACATTAAGATGCATGCATTTTTTAATACATTTCAGTTAGAAACCGGAGCATTGTGGAGATTATAGAAGTAAATGCCAATATGTAAATATGTGACCTTTGACCTCCAGTGTTGTGTTGCAGCTCACCATTTTGCCATCCTGTGGGCATCTGTGGGCAACACAGTGCCTACCGCCTTCTGGGCCTTGTACCACCTGCTGAGTGACAGTGCCGCCCTGCTGGCTGTGCGCAGTGAGCTTCTGAGCGTGCTGCAGCTATCTGGAGAGGAGGAACTGGGACACAGAGACATCACACTGGGCAGAGAGCAGCTTGACCAGCTCATCTATATGGGTGACACCACGCTTATTCACAGTCTTCTACTGGTTCTACTGGGAGCTTCCCAGTAAAGTCACAGTAGTTTACTGGTTCCTCTAGGGTCTTCTACTGGCCCTATCTGGAGTTGCAGCTGAGCTGGCATTGTTGCACATCAGTATGTGTCTTGTCTCCACAGAGAGCTAACGTGTCTTAACAGAAAGCTACAGAGAGCTATGTAGCTCCCTGTGTCATGTCTCCACAGAGAGCTAACATGTGTCTCCACAGAGAGCTTACTTGTCTCCACAGAGAGCTACAGAGAGCTAACATGTGTCTCCACAGAGAGCTTACTTGTCTCCACAGAGAGCTAACATGTGTCTCCACAGAGAGCTAATGTGTCTTGTCTCCACAGAGAGCTAACATGTGTCTCCACAGAGAGCTAATGTGTCTTGTCTCCACAGTGAGCTAACATGTGTCTCCTCAGAGAGCTAATGTGTCTTGTCTCCACAGAGAGCTCCATCAACGAGAGCCTGCGTCTCTCTTCAGCCTCCATGAACTTGCGCAAGGTGCAGGAGGACTTTGTCCTCCCTTTGGAGGCTGGGCGCTCTGTGGCCGTGCGTAAAGGAGACCTGATTTCTCTGTATCCCCAGAGCATGCACATGGACCCAGAGATCTACCCAGACCCACAGGTAAGACACTCCATCTTAAAATATATGTGTATGCATACAGACTAAGAATGGTTCAGAAGAACCCCATGAAGAACTTGAAAAGAGAAGGAGTTACCCTGTCCGGAGGAAGCCCGGGGCCCACGTCTGGAGCCAGGCCCAGATGGAGGGCTCGCCGGCGAGCGCCTGGTGGCTGGGTT
>JAODTR010007586.1:0-10204 GCA_025399935.1 Amblyopsis rosae | reverse complement strand
TACCCCTGCCCCCCCCCCCCCCCCCCCCGAACAACAAAAACAAAAAACATAATGCTACATTGTCATAGGGCCTTCTGTCATAAACATAATAAATTCATACTGCTGAAGTCATACTGCTATGGTTACAGTAAGTTAAGTACCTTCATTAACAGTATATATTTAAATGTACGCTATTCTTTTGCTGTTGTTTAATATTTATTGTATGCTTTGAATTATTTGCACTGAAAGGAAACAAACCCCAACCCTGCTTATATTATGGCTAACATGTTAGCATGCTTCCTTAGCAATGAGGTCAGGTGTATTTAGCATCTGGCTGGCTTTGCTTTACTAGTAACATACTGTACAGAGAGAGAGCACTATGTAAAAAGCTAACTAGTCATACAGTCAAAAAATCTGAACATCAGAAGATCAATTAGAACTAATACCATCAGCCAAAAATATACTTTTAGAAGCAGCTACAAATATTCCCTTTTGTTTTTAGACATAATTTGCTATTTTTCTTTTCAATACTAGGCTGAAAAGAAGCCTACAGTATACAGAATAACCAGTGAATCGATCACATAAAGATAATTTTTGGACTTTAAACAAGGCTTTTTTGAATGGTACATCTGCTGAAATGACATGCCCCTTCCCATATCACACAAACATCAGCTAACACTATGTGAGCTTTTTTCTTTCTTGGTGGCATGGAGAACATGCAGCTTTGTGATAAAGACAGCTAAGCCTATATTTATATATCTTTACATGGAAATACAACATAGAGGAGAAAAGAGGATGTATGTTGTAAATCTGCAAACAGGTTTGGTGTTTTGCCACTACTATAAACACAGTACTGTATATACAGAAAAGAGCATGCAGTATATATTTAAGAGGTCACAGAAACCATGAAGCGTGAATTACATAAACAGAGACCATTACTAAATGAGGAACATGTAATGCATGTACTGTACATCTCTATACATCAACCTACAGTACCAGAGCATTGTGGAGCATGTTCATATCAGATGCACTTAGTCATGAAGGTTACCTACTGAGTTATAGGTCGTTAATAGATGTCATTCCTCAATATCAGTCTAGGGTGGTACTTATAATTTGACAGAGCATATACAGCTTCACCCACTTAAAAAGCTATTTTAACCTCATTGTTTGAATATGATGATAAGTCTTTCTGGGCTGTATCATAGTGATTTGGCCCTTAGCTTAATTTCAACATTGTAGTAGTAAGAACATAATCTTTCCCAAATAAGCATTATTTGTGTTGCGTTACTGCATATTGTAAATGCATAAAGCCTCTACATTTATGCACACATCTGGTTATAATATTGTATATGATGCAGCATCATTGTATTAAATACAGATAATGATACCGATGACGATGATGAGCTTTGCTGTGGCTTATGTCAGTCAATCACACAAAGACAAGACATTATGACATTTGAGCTATACATGTATGAGAGCACGTTATCTGCTACAGAAAAAAGATACATAGCCAACATTGTCTATATGCATAAAATCCACAAGGGACCAATACATGTTATGGCTATGAAGTATTTAATGTTTGTAATGGTTTGTAATGGAGTGTGGTACATACTAATTGTTGTTAATTTGGCGAGCAGACACAGAGAAACATCAACCTACTAATGCCCTTTCCTGAGAAGTTGATCCAAATCAAAGTTTAACCAAATCTACCATGTGATTATTTCTTATATAGCCTCTCTCTCTCTACACTCCAGATCCACTACTAGCTAACAGGCTACTTTAAAACTACATTAACTTGAGAAATAACATAATGGCTACATGTTCCCAAAATATACTGACCACAGACACAATTGGTGACTGTAGTGGTTTAGATACTTATTTACTAATAGTCAGTTAATATTGACTTCAGTCTCAAGGCTGTAATTTGAAAATATGTTTGTCTAGTTCTTGAATAGATTTTGAATCCCTTTGCTGTGACAAAATTTGAGGTCTTTATTACATTAGTTGTATTTGACTACAGCCCTTGAATGAAACATTTTTGGGAGAGACTAAACCCTGCATTTATACACAGAACACCTGAAACCCTATGAATCTACTGGTAATTTTCCCTAAATCAAAACTGACCACATTCTCTAAACATATTTACCTTTAACTTTACCTAAATGTTTATACACAAGACAACAAACTAGTGGCCATAAATGGCAAACTAACTCTACAATAAATACATGAACAGACATCTAGTAGGTCAACATAAACAAATGTCTTCATCATGAACAGATTTGACTTCTCTATAGTCCAAAATGACATCAGGTAATCTGAAACAGTTGAAATATGTTATCTGTGTAAAACATTTGTGCTATAACCTCTGTAGGAAAAACCCAGGCTGCTACCAAGTAAGCTCATGTTGACGGTAGTCTTAAAATATAGTTAAAATTTCTCCACACCCATAACCCAATATACTTCAATAAACGTGATGCATATTTTTGTATTCTTTTGTAAACTCTTAATTTTAAAATAAGATCAAAGAAGATCCTCTGACTGAAAAGGTTTTGAAATATTTGGATCACATAAAAATGTACAAAACATTATAAACAACGTTCTTCTAAAGATAGGTGGTAGTCATAATTGTTTTTTTTTTTTAGTTTTGTAATGTACTGCTTGTACAATATATGCTGTCACCTATATGACACCTTAAGGACACCCTTAAAATAATAATCCCCTGCTTTCTCTTCTCGCCAACTCCGTCATAGCTGACAGGCTTTCAGTTCATCCTTTCATCTGAAGAGTCGTCAAGATGGTGTTCAGTCTCCCCACCCCCATTTTTATCAGTGTGTCAACATCAAGAGAACCTTTAGCAAAACATATTCACTCAAAATGTTCTGCTATTTGCTTCAAGCTGTTTTCCACAAGTCCAACACTGGGAAAAAAAATTAAAACCCTAACAAGTGACAGCATCATTCAGATTTTATTTTCTAGCAACAAATGCTGACAAAGGGTTGAAATAATTTACCGTTTCAATTTCATTTACGTATGTTTCATTGTATCATTCTGTATGTTTCAGATTAATTTTAGGACATCCTATGCTACAATTAAAGACTCCTTTCATGATGGCATCCAGCAAAACCCGTGAAATCATCCCATCTACTTTGTCAACTTTAGTCAAGGGATGTTTTTGCAGTGAAAGCACCCACTGAAAACCTTCTGCCCCTAACCCCCCACCCCCTCTCCCCCACCATCCTCCTTCTTCCTCAGTCAGACCACAGGTTCTCCAGGGCCATGCTGACCTTACAGAGGACCCAGAGGCGCAGGGGGCAGTAGTACTCGTGGTGGAACTGCTCGAACTCGGGCGTCTGCCGTATCTCGTGGAGGAACGACACGTCCAGGTCGGACTCCAGCAGTAGCAGCAGCATCGGCACGGCAACGAGCAGGACGGCCACCACCACGGCCGCGAGGCGGGCCGCGCTCAGCGCGCAGGCGTTCACCCTCTCGTTGGACGACAGGAATTGGAGGCCGCCGCTCAACGCGCCCCTGGGCCTACGCTGGGCGCGCTCCAGCTCCCTCTCGGCCTCCAGCCGGGCCTGGATGTCGGGGTCAGCATGGAGCTCCCGCAGCAGCCGGGCGGGGCTCTGGGCCGGGGAAAAGAACAGCTGGTCCACCCCTCCTCGGCCGTCCTCCACCGGGGTGGGTAGCATGCTAGCACAGGGGCTGGGGAAGATCACAGAGACATCTCATAATGGTAGTTACAGATGAGTTTAGAGAAACAACGTGACATGGATTAAAGGCAGGGTCAGTCATTCTTGCTAACTTTGAAATCAAATAAAATCAAAACGGTATCGCTCCGTGGTCCTCCGCGGCGGCGCCTCACATGTCGAAATGCATTGTGAAGCAAAGCATAGTGGTATGGCTTTGTTCGCCACTTTGTTTTTATTTATTATTTACGGAGCTGTGTAGAAGTATCAGATCAGTTTTTTCAACACGCACAGAGAATGATAAGATAGCAAAATGGAAGGAGATATTTGTTAAATTTGACAAAAAGTGTATTATCTTACATTTAGCTTGCAAAAACAAACTATACCTTTTAGCCTAAAATAATAACTCAATAAAGATCTCCATTGACAAAAGATCTTAGTCTAGGACTAGGCTGTCTGTGAAACCAGCCCTTTATATTAGAGGTGGGAATCTGTTGGCACATCACAATTTTATTGGATTCATTATATACAGTGTTGCCTGTGTCCAGGTCCCTTTTCCCTTCAACTTCATAGAAGACAAAATGCTTCCATATGATATGATGCCGTTGAATAGTATCCATCTTCGGTTGCTCATGTAAACACCATTATATTTCCGACTTTTACATTTCATTAAGAGATCATTGCGAATAATTTTTCCCCCCAATCCAAATTTATATACATACATATATATTATATACTGATTAAAGCAGGTTTTATTATGCAGTGTCTAGGTGCAGATTACATTACAACTAACAAACAGCAAACAGCAGTGCTTTTAACATTAGTGGTTGGACTATCAGAGAGAAAAGGCACTTTGAATAGCCCAGTAAATTCAGTTACAACTTCCTTCCTGTAGGTGTCACCGAAAACAAAACGGCACTGGCACACATACCAGCAAAGCAACTTAAATAAATGAATGGAGCTCTATATGCTCTCAGGTAGATAGAGACCTGTAGACAAGTTCTGATATTGTGAGCTCTCCACTGGTCTCCTCTTCCTCTGCCTCTTCGTCCTCAGGATTAGGAGTCTGCGGTCGGTGGTTTGACGTTTCCGAGGAGACGTGGTGGTGGGGTTGCAGGTCACTTCCCTCGGAGGAGCCTAGTCGTTCCGGGCCATGCTGGTCAGAGTCAGCAGGGGGTGCCACAGGCTCGAGAGGAGAGAGGTGGACGGAGTCCTTCAGAGCCGCCGCAACACCTGGCGACAGACCGAGAGGGACGAGCAACAACACAGGGGAACAGGGAGATAGGCGGTAAAGATGAAACAATATCATATCCTCATTGTATCACTTCATCATATCCATTACCATACCTGCAGGTTACCCCACTTGCTACAAGGAATATGTAACTGGATTGTTGTTGCCCAACAGCCATCCCATAAAAAAACTTGTATAAAGCCTTTGTACACAATACACAAGAACAAGCACTTGTGGTTGTCAATACAACCATCTGTCCTGAGGTGTAGTTGGGAACCATAACCACTTGATGGCACTCCTGTACTTACAACCTGACCAACAGGTCAGGTGTGTGGGTTTGAAGACAACAGTACGATATTATCCTGTCCATAAATTTAGCCCTTGACCACCACAAGTGCTTAAGTTTAGGTAATAAATCTCAGTAGTGTGAGTATGAGATAATGACAGGGATTGTCATTGTTATAACCAATGGTTGCAGTTGTTCATACTCATACTGTGTGTTTCAATCTAGCTCATGTTTTAAAAAACAAATAATGCATAATAGGCAGCCAGTCCTGTCATAAATCATCATAGATGTGTGACGACCGGATTTAACATCAGTAATACCAGATGTTAGTTGACATAGTGCATGAGACATGTATGCCTACAGCATAGGGCAAGAATGTATATTGTAGTGCTGCACTGTATGTATTTTTGTACACTGTATACTAGGGGTGGGGGCAAAAATCAATACAGCATAGTATCACAATATTTCCCATGGCAATACTGTATTGAAACACGGATGCCAAGTATTGCAACTTCATTATATATATACACCCCTACTGTATACGTGTACTTCTTGTAGGTATAGAATATGTACTGTATGCATCTGCTATCCTCTGTGTGTTGTGTGTGTGTGTGTGTGTGTCTAATGTGTTTTAAAAATAGACCTAGCTGGATTAAGAAAGAACCAGTGGCTAAACGTCTAGAATTCTCTTTCTCTCACTCACTCACTCACTCACACACACACACACACACACACACACACACACACACACACTCGCACACGCACACACACAGAGGGAATCATTTGAGCTAATATCATTAATAATGATGACATGGATGGTCTATGCTGTTTTGAATCCAACCAAAGCTCAGTATGTGTTTTGATCCGTGCCACAGCGATGCAATATTGACACAGTCAAACACTCAAGGCCACGCCGCTCAGTTACCATGCCAACGCTTTCAAATATGAGTTGAGAAAAAGATTAAATGGGAGATGGGCAAGTAAAGACGAAACCATGGAAACATTCAATGGACAAGGAGATATATATATATATATATATATTTTATTGAATATATATATATATATATATATATATTCAATAAAATTTAATTAAAAACAATTACTCGCAAGACGAGAAAGAGCCTTTCATCGGTGACCACTTATTTCTGTTTGGCCACTGTTCTAAGTCAGTGGTTTCCATAGTGGGGACAAACATATTTCAGAGGGGTGATAAGGCAATTTAAATAATTTTAAATAAACAAACAACAAACCAAAGCAGTTTTTGGTGTTTACTAATAAAATACATTCTTCAATTCCATTTATGGTTGGTCATATTTCAATTAAAAGTAATGCTAATCAAATGAGACACTGATAGGTTTGTAAATAAATCTCAAGGAAGGTATATTGAAGCCATAGTGCAGGGCTGAAAGGTAGAGATAGAAGAGGTAAGGGATTCTTAGTGAAACACATGGCGCCAGCAGTAAAACTGCTAACAGACTTCTGCAATTCCATTCTGGACTCTCTCTGTCTCTGTATGCAATGTGCTCTCTCTCTCTCTCTCTCTCTCTCTCTCTCTCTCTCTCTCTCTCTACCTACCTACCTAGCTATAGCGCTACAGAAAAAATTAAGAGACCACTGTTAAAAATGTAATAGTATAAATATACTGTAAATGTCAACATACAACATAAACAGGTCAATGTGTCTTATTTAAATGTTCAGAGATTAGTTCATTATAATCCTAATAATGTGATTTTAAATCGTATATATTTAAAGAACAATCTTTAAGCATTAATGTATATCTATTTTATTATGTTATTGATTTATTTTAAATGTATTCTTACAGTATGCAAAACATCATACTCAATATCAAAATCTGTTGTAAGTATTCACTTAAACAATAATGGCACTGTGGACAATTTTGAATATTTGCAATGTACTATCATCTATTTTTAAGTAATCCATCTGCCTAATAGGTAAGAGCAAATGCAAGAGCAAGCTTAGTATTGCAAATTACGAAAATGTCAGAATGTCACATTTTCAGGGGTGACGATATCAGGGTAAGCAAAAAATGCAGGCAAAAGCAAGATTCCTGGTGATTCAATACAAACAGCAATATCATCCCTATAATACCACACAGTACAACCCAACTGACAATGGTCATTAACCTTAATATATTTTCTGTCAGTCTACTCAAACTCTACCATTCTTAATCTCACTGCCGTCTCTTGGGAATCTACGTCTCTGACAGACAGAGACTTGTTGCCAGGCCGTTGCCGATAACAAACACTGCCAGCCACACTGTCCTGCATAGCAGCGATTCACAGTGGTACTGTATGTTAGTAAAGAATGACCTGTATTACAAAAACGCTCAACTTCACATCAAATTGACTAATAGTGTTCTTGACTGAACTGAAATCACATCTAAAGCAACATAACAGAAAACAGTTCCTGCCTCGTTACTGTATTTCGATTCCTCTCAATTCCTGCGTCCTTACTTTTCTGCTGTCCCACCAGCCTTATGTAAACATCGCGCGCCGTGTGATTGGCTATACGCAGATGCAGGTCCCGCTGCGTTGTTATGGTCACCTGGCAGCGCAGGGCGTCTGCCCCCGCGCCCAGCGAAGCCGGCCGCGCCTCCGTCTCCTCTCCTGGGTGGAACACCTCCAGGAACCCCGCCTCACCCTCCCTCACAAGGCCCAGCCACTCACGCCTCTGTGGGGCCGCGTCCAGCCCCGGCAGCCCCTCGCTGCCCTGGCAGCTGCTAGCCTCAAGCTGCCTGACAGTGCCTCCAATGGCACCGGCGCTTGTGTGCTCTAGGGCCTCCATCTCTAGATGTGGGAGCCACTGGTGACGGACCCCCGGCTCAGCTGTCTGTGATCAAATCCCCACGAACCGATTGACCGGGCTGTCAGCTGAGCGCCAGGCCGGGGATCAGCATGCACGCACGCACGCACGCACACACACACACACACACGCGCACACACCATGTGCGGGCGCGAGCACGCAGACACTCACACACACACGTACACACACTTTGATAGAAATGAAAGGACCAGGCACATTCTATAATTAATTCTCTCTATCCTGCCCTCCCCTCTCTCTCTCTCTCTCTCTCTCTCTCTCTCTCTACCTACCCATTCTTTCTCTCTATCTCTCTCCCTCTCCTTCTCACACGCACACTCACACACACTCCAGTCAATGTCTCCAGTGAATGTCAGATGCTAACAAAGAGCAGAGGAGGCATTACAGCAGGGTCAGCCCTGGAGCTGGGGTGTCTATATATAAGCAGCTGGTTCTGCTGATGGAAGATCAGCTAATCTAACACTGATTAGACACCGGCAGGCCAACGCAATGCCCTTTGCTGTTCCACTATCGGCACCTTGTGAGTAACGTGCGGGAGAGCGTAAAGTACTGGAAAGCAGACAAATACTGCTGGGACGTCTCCTCATTCAATGTTCACAGGAGGAGCAGGTTAAGGGGGTGTTGTTCGCTTCCATGCGATATTTGCACTTGTACAGCGAATGCTGTGATTAAGGGCTATATAAAATAACACTGAAGTGTCTAGCAAGTTTAAGTGGTCATGTGGTCATGACCTAGGAACTTGATTGGTTGATTTCATCTACGGTATATTGTCGTGCACAACGAGCAAAATTAGCATTCACATTTTATTGCATCAATAACATCCCTCTTACTTTCAGCAAATGCTGCACCATCATTCTGTTTGAATGGATGACAATGTCAAGCACACACTTGGAGAAACCAACCCCATGTGCACATTCATAATGAAACACATACA
Source organism: Amblyopsis rosae (assembly GCA_025399935.1). Lineage (NCBI taxonomy): Eukaryota > Metazoa > Chordata > Actinopteri > Percopsiformes > Amblyopsidae > Amblyopsis > Amblyopsis rosae. The sequence goes on along the minus strand of JAODTR010007586.1, from coordinate 1,244 downwards.
GTACAAATATATAATACAATACAATATCATATAATATATTATAATAGAGTTGTACAAATGTGGTGCCATCAGTCTTAACTTTTCTATTGTTATGCACAGAGCCTATAGTATCTGGGAATTTGATGTGAATCTCATATTTGTCTGAAACGAAGCATAAGTGAAGCGTCCTAGATGACAAGTAGTCTCTCAGTCTCTATGGATTAAAATGTTTCTGTTTTAGGTAATTTTAGATCATATGAATATTACATTATTGATATGACAGAACTGTGTTTGGTGCTTCAGACCAAATAGATTAAAATGTTTGTGTGTGCGCGTGTGTCAGGGACAATATAAGACAAATAGGGAGAACATTAGGCAAACAAAGTACGAACAAGATGCCTTTTTGACATCGACCTTGAGTAATCTTCCAGTTTGCCTTCTGAGAGCACTGAGATCAGTGCTCCCAATTTAGCCGGTGATCCTAGATGTCTCTCTCTCTCTCTCTCTCTCTCTCTCTCTCTCAGATACACTTTATCCTTTAGTCCTTGTAGCAGCTGGCTGATGGCTGTCAGGATTCAACGCTGTCTGCCTTGACATTGTTTGCCAACAGAATTCATTATACGGCAAACAGAGATTGTACAACTATCTAATCGTTTCATCTCAGCCAATGATAATGTAAGTATACACATTACAATATTACTTTATGGCCTGTTGCAAAGTTTTTTTTAAGACTCAACAGTGGTTATCAGATATCAGACAGCAGCAAAACAATAAGCATTGCAGAACAATACACATATTGAAGAAATAGAAATCTGAGTCAAATACATTTTATACATGAATACATTTTGCTTTATTAAGCAGCATAGAACACAGAGAGACAGAATGTAATGCGGCAGCTGCAACAATATCTAATATTACACTCTAATATTATCACTCAAAGCGACAGACTACTTACTGTCGGGGAACATCATGCCCTCTACATGGGAGCTGGTTACTAGTAAGAGCTCTCTGACCCTGAGCAAGACAGAATAGATTTTTCCTCTAAATGGGGTAGAGGAGATAAGTGGAGAGAGAGAGACAGAGAGAGAGAGAGAGACAGAGACAGAGAGACAGAGAGAGAGCAAGCGAGCAACAGACATAAATTGAGTCCAGAGGAGGTGTGAAAGAAAGACAAGACATCATCTATGAAGAGAGTGAGCAAAGAGAAGACCCTACAGGTGCATGTGTGTGTGTGTGTGCGTGTGGGGGGGGGGGGGGGGGGGGGG
>JAODTR010007585.1:0-10205 GCA_025399935.1 Amblyopsis rosae | reverse complement strand
AATCTTCTTCTCTCCATTTTGCACACAGTCTAAGTGATCATTAGTGCTGCCATCACGCTAGAGGAATTTGTCTGTTTTTCTCCCTTTTTCCTGACATTTATGACTCTATATCCCAAATTTATAGACAATTTAGCTCAGTCAGATATATCATTCCTCTCAAGGCTTAGTTAGTGATTCATGACATTGTGAAGCAGACAAGACAACCAAGTGACTGACTGGCTGGGGTCTGCTCATTTACCTCCCTATAAGGTCATGAAATATTACAGTGTTTATTAAGAGGTGCCATGTGTAGTAGCTTATTGGTGGGTGAAAGGCTCCTTATCTAATTCAATTCCATTTTGAAAAGGTTTATGGCTCAAGGTTTATTGAACCAGCTTTTATTTAGCTTAAAAATAAAAGAAAATTACTATTCTAAAACAAATTCATTTAATTAATTAAAACCAAAATGTGTGTGTGTGTGTGTGTGTGTGTGTGTGTGTGTGTGCGCGCGTGGAGGAGATACTACTTATTATTTTAAATTACACTGTATACACAAATTAGATTTGTGTTAAAATACACAGCGCTGGTTACTGTTATGCTATTGGCTTGTTGTTGTGCTGTCATTTGAAATGAAAATATTTTGGCACAAAAGCCCCCTTCATAACACCAAGGGTGTCGCTGTCAGATATAGCTGACGTGTTTACGGGCATGAAACCTGTCACATTTCACATGCCGCTTAGGTCTCGGGAGGAAATTATTTTTCTGGTAATGCATGCTGTTTACTTTCTCTCTGCCAGTTATGTCTGATCAAGCATTATCTCACTAAATGATTTCAGCATTATTCTATGCTGTTCTCTCACACGTTAAATTAAGTCGGAAACATCACAAGATGTCAATTTGATATCTTCTTAAAGTGACGGTGGACCTTTATTCTGCACCAGTGCAAGGTAGTTTCCAACTAGGATAGATGGAGTTGAAAACGAAGGGGACCAGAGCTACTGGGTCATCCTAAGTAAAGGTCTTCAATATATACTTTATTTGAACTTTTGAAATTAAAATAAACTTGTTTATATACTACTGTAGAAGAGAATATCATGTTATTACACATATAAGATAATACCATTGCAGCAAAGGCCTAATGTACATAATTAAAGTGATATTAAAGTAGATTTTTTTACATTTTCTGGGACATCTGTATTAAATAGTCAATCACCAATATTGCTCTCTCATTGCAGTTCAAATAGCTGTCAGTGATACTTTCACAAATGGAAATATTAAAATCATCAAAGACAGTACTAGGTGAATATATTGTTGTTTTGTTTTTAACATTTGAATCTGGAAAGCTCCATTTATTAGTGAAACTAATAAAAGCATGAGCTCGTAGAATGTCGCATCACTGCCAAAAAAGACATTTCTGCATGCATGAAATAGAACGGAAGTGATTTCTCTAAACATTTATTAAGGCCTTTCTATAATATTATCTCTAAATGGTATAAAATACACGTCTAAATATCTTCATTCATTGGCCAAAGACTATAGACATATATAGAAAGATGAACATTTAATTTGCCAGACCGAGGTGAGGTGAGGCGGTCTCTTTATTTTGCTGAGGAATAGTTCAGCAAGGCTAAAGAATTGAATTCTGTTCTGAAACTCCCAAGAGACATAATCCTCCCTACCAGCTACTAGACAAGCTCAATAAAATGATGTGGAAAGAAATAAACACACACACACACACACACACACACATTTTAAACGAGCTCACAGATGCATGGTGGATTCACACAAAACTTTGCATCGTTTGGTATTTGGTATCGTTTCTTTATAGCGCATATTCTAAGCGAGAAATGGGAAACCATTTTTCTGTCAAAAGTGTTGCCGGCCAAGAAACTAATATGCACCATGTTTGCACAACATATTAAAGAAGCAACAGCATCAGATGCTGTGCTTATTAGACTCTTGTGGGTGATTGTGACATAAAAAAAGAGAAATCTGATATCGCTGATACCTTCAGCCTCCACAGCATCATAAAGAAGATCAATCTCGACTAGAGCGCCATTTCACCACCTTCCTCGTCCAAGGTTGGTCTGGACACATAAAAGCCAACTCCCACACTCAACACTTAATCTACACAGCTTCCAGATCCAGAGAAGTATAAGGTGGAGAGACGCTGTGCCCACCATCTTTTATACATGCGTTGGGTGGTGTTGGAGGGCAAGGGGACAAGGGATTACAGCTGCACTTTGGATGTCGGCTTTACGCGGCACACTTAAGCCTTGGTAAATATACTTGTACACGCAGCACATATTCTCTAAACAGATTTTAGCGGCTTGCACGAACACATTTACGTTGTGCAACCGAGCACTCTGTCAAACGTGTAGTATTGCATGTGCATCTTAAGAGGCGCATGCATTTTAGACCTTTTGAAATGTCAGCTGGTTTATCTCCCACATTTTGCACATAAAAGCTCTTAGCACCTTTAGTTACAATAGAACACAACAGCCGGTGAATAGGTGCATATTTGTTAAATATCGGCAGTGATTATCACGCATGCTTATCCCGCATGCTCATAATGTCCATGAATATGTTAGTGTGCCTGAAAAAAATATTATTAGCAGGCATTTGCAGGTTTAAAGTAATAGCTATTTCCTTTTGATTTATGCCATGAATTTAGACGGGATCAACAGACTACGAACATGATAATTATAATAAAGATGAGTTGGTCTAGACTGTTAGTTTAGGTTTTTTGATCAGGGGGGTGGAGGGGTGATGAGGTGGGTTTGGTTGAGATGTAGAGATGGGTGTCGTCTGCATAGCAGTGAAAGTTAAATGTTGTCGAATGATTGTGCCCAAGGGTAGGACGTATAGTAAACAGCACCGAGCCTTGGGGGCCAACCAGTGGGACTGCCACACATCTTGACTTGTGTGATTTTAGTTGGCGGCCAGTGAAATAGGAGGCAAACCAGGAAAGCGCAACTCCTGCAATATAAATATCAGCCAGACGTTCCGGAAGGAGTGAATGGGAGATGTGTTGAAAGCTGCAGTCAGGTCAAGAAGGGTAAGGATGAAAAGGAGTCAGCTGCATGGAGTAGGTGATTGGTGATTTTTATTACAGCTGTTTCAGTACTGTGTTTAAGACTCCAGACTGAGAGAGGAGTTAATTGTGTCAGTGAGCAGGCAAGAGATGGAAGGAAGGCAGGTAGAAGATTTGGAGTTCAGGATGATTTCAGTAATGGAGTTTATAGTGGCTGTAATGAAATCAGAGAGGCAGGAGGTGTAGGTTGAGTCCAATGATGTGCTCATCCAGGACATGTCCTCAGCAGGGGTGGAGGGTGGTTGTGAATGTAGGTGAATCTTTTGAATTGTTTCATTGAAGAAGTTCAGAAATGAATTAAACAATTAAGGCGTGGGGTTGGCGTGGGAGTTATTGGGAGGTTGGAGTAATTATGTAAAAAAATTACTTTGGGGTTTTTATCAGACTTGATGATGTCAGAGTAGTAGTAGGTATATAATCAAAGGACCATTCAGTGAAAGGTATTACATTGTAAGTATTGGGAAATCACTGTAGAGAAAACAGTGCCGTTGATGTGTGAACTGACAACATGGTAAAGAAAGAGTATTGTGAGTCACACTGAATGAAGTGAAATACTAAATTAAACACGCAGACCCCCGTGAGAGGAGACATTAATAGAATAGTTCATTCAGTACCTACAAAACGATTTTTCTCCATTTCAACTTTGTACTGTATTTTTCTTTGGTCTAAAACAGGGACTTTCCATGTATGCTGGAAATGTTATGTTCCATTCCATTCCACTGTATACTGCAATAACCTGCAGAGGACTATTCTGACATGCATGCGTGCTTTCTTTGTGCAGTACTTGTACACTGTACACTTGTCTGTAGCTCGTCAATGCAAATTTGGCACTTAATTATGAGTTAATTAACCTTTTGACTCCATCAATTGCTTTCTACTTCCAGTGTAACCACAAGCCTCTAAAATGCCTCTATAATGTGTTGCCATGGCCTCTTTAATGTTGCAAAGATAAGCTCCAATAAGAGGTCACCCTCTTTGTATATTTCAGTAATTTTCCTGAACATTATGGCTCAAATATTTCGAATTAACGCAACCAAGATGTCAAGACTCTGAAATATTGGCATACTATAAGACTATACATTTATTTCTTCATAAAATACAGGCTAATATTTACCTTGAATTTTCAAAAAAATTTGAAATGCACTACACTATAAAAGCTATTGAGTTGCATTTGTTTATTTCTGTATATTCTGTATTTCATATGAATTTTTCTTTCAATGGGTAGGGCTTATTGAACATGACATAAATTCAAATGTATTTGTGTCTGTGTGTATATTTCTCAACTGCATCTGCACTGTCAAGGCAGACACTGTGACAGAGCTGTACTGTAAGTCATTCATTCATTAATGTACATTTCATACATTAGGGAGGCACCATTTTGGTGTCTGACGGCTGTGCCTAATAAGGGGACATTAACCTTGAGTGTTCCCAAGGTCAGTGATACTAAAAGAAACCCAGATGGGCCAGTGTGTGCATTTGTCTCCAACCAGATGGGTTTTAACGGCACCCCCACTCAAGCTGCAAATGATCTCAAGTTATGGTGCTGCTCTGTTTATTTTATTTTTTTATGCTCTGCGCATTATCATTGAAATCCCCTTACATACTGAATTAATGAAGGAACATTTTTGATTTGTGTTGCAGCAATACATAGGAATTGCCCTGCTGACAGTACAATAAAGCTATTTTCAATCACAATATATCCAGTTTATATTTCAAACAGAATGCTATGTTTCCGTAAAAGGTGTTCCAGATGTTGACATTGGTCATGTCAAGCTCTGTACAATATCTACTATATCCAATAAACTGAGCATATTTCCATAATATTAGACGTCACACCCGTTTGATGGTTTTGTGAACTAACCGTAACTAATACACAAGGAAGTTGAAAATGATCCATTGCTACATTGTTCAACAATGCCTACTGCATGTTATTGTTTAAAGTACAAATTACACAATGCATTTAGATACCCGTTGAGCCCGTTGCATACTGCACTTGGAGCTGAAGAAGAGCTGAAGCGCAAGCTGTGTTTTACACACTGCCCGAAGATTCTCTCCGCCCCGCCCACCAGAACTCTCAAGTTGGCCATGATACTCACTGCACTGCATTGACCGATGTTCGGACAGTAAACGTATAATCACAGATATATTAACATGTTATGAAAACAACTCATGCGAGCAACCAAGTTAGAGGACGTTTATCATATGTCTGATCGAGGAAATGGTGGGAATGGGGGTGGGGCTAAGACACAAGCAAGCAAATGCATTTTAGTGTTTTACCTGCTTCTACGATGTATTTTCATTGCACTCTATATAAAAGCGCTTCAAAAATGTGAGGATAAGCGGAATAAATAGACTCCTGTCGGGAAAAAAGTTCCGGCTCGCCTGAGCAAGCGGCGTCCGCCTTGCTTGCAGTGTGCAAAGACTCATTGATTAACATGGGAGCGGATACAATGCAGAACCGCTCTGCATCGGCTCCGCTTCAGCTCCACGTAAAGAGTGCAATGGCCTTTACTGTAGATTTACTCATGTAAATAAGACCTGATGTAATACAAAGGAAAAAAGAAACACAAGTAGATAAAAAAAATGGTAGCTATTTTGATGAAACAAGAATGATGATTCCCTAGTTAGCTGGAAGGTCTTCTATTCCTGTAATTGTCTTTGAGAGAGACTAAGACGTCTGACTTATTGAGGGCAAAGCTCATGTTTTTGTCCTTGTTTCAAAAATAAAAAAATGCATTCTATCCCGGGCAGCACTCACCTTGCATTACATTTGAGATGATTTGCTTGTGTTTAATACAAGTGCTCTAATTTAACCTTTCTCTTGTGCAACCTCCACGGTTTATTGTCAGGTTTATTATAAAAACCCCTGTGAGTTGTGAATACGTTTACACATGAAGAGACATACTCACATGTCCACACACACAATTCTAGAGCCTTATCCCAAGCCTCAGTTACAATCGGTGGTCTGCTAAATTAGCCAACAGGGGATGCACTGTACTGTATGTGTTCATACAAACCAACTGACTTGGTTCAAAGATTAAACCATTTTTCATTCTTTCTTTCTTTTTTATCAAAGAAAAGGCCTCACACCCAGTGTCCTATTGTGTCAGCCTAGATTAAACATGTTTGCTTTCATAGAAGAGCCCTGCTGGTTTGCTTTGGAGAAAAAAGAAAGGGGTTTATCACATTGAACTGACAACACTGAAGCAAAGCTTTGTTACCTGCAGAGGTTGAGGTGAGAAGGAATGGTGAGGAGGGGGATTAACAGATGGTTTGATAGAGAAACAGAGAGAAAAGTTAATAATATAAGATTGGGGCAAGTGATAGAATTAGTTCTGTAGAGGATTTGGCTTTTGGCTATTGATAGCACTGATTACTTAGGACATAAACTTTTCAAAGTAGTTGCCATCCTGATTAACCTTTACACATAAGGAAATAATAAAAAATCTCAACAAAGACTGCATTGTGAATTTATGAATAGCAGGTTTGCTTCCAATTATATTCAGCCAATAAGCTGTCACTATTGAGGTGAGTAATGAGAGTCTATAAATATCTGATGTCCTCTAGTATTTATAAAATAATTATTTCCTATCTTTCCAGGTTAATTGACAAACTGATTAGCTACGTAAAATGCAGACATACTACTGTAGCTAATATCGCGACTAATTAACTAGTCGATTAAATCATGAACAAACTAACTAATAACTTCTGATTGAATGGGCATGATTAGCCTTGTTAACAGCAAGGGTTGTATAGGCCACAGACAATATGAGTGGAAAGTTGGCTTATCACATTCACTGTACTGTAACTGTTAGTGTGCTCCCGGATTTGATACAGTATTTGTCCATAAAATGCAGCTGTGTAAACGATGACAATGTTATTTGACATCAAAATTTCGGGCAAGTTTGCCATGTACAACTCTTCAACTGTTGTCAAAAGTAACGCAAAATTATTGTATTTCACATTTGAGTCTCTTCCTTCACTATGTCCCTCTCTCTGCTGTGTGAACTTTAAGAGGACCTGCATAGTCGAAAAATAAAAAGATAATAATGAAAGCACTCTTTGGCTATCTAGCTGAGTTAATGAGCACCTAATTAACTAGAAGGTCTGTCTCTATGGCAGCTCGCAGCTGTGACACACACGGTATCACACACATATACGCATGCACGTGCACGCGCACACACACACACACACACTGATGACATTTGACAATGTGTGTGCCTGTGTTCTAATTGAAACTCTAGAGACTACTGTTGGCACACCAACTCATCAGACCAGCTTAATATGCGACTGCAACTATACACCCTCTTTAAACAGTGTCCTTTTTTTAAACACTGACCAAAGTAGTAGAATATTATTATCCTGCAACTGCTGTTGGATTAAAACTAGGGTTAGGCAATCTTTGCTGTGATCCCCCCCCACCACACACACACACACACACACACACACACACACACACATACAAGAATACCCATTCTGTGTGTGTTTTGTGTACATCTAGTGCTAGAGGCACACACTATCCCTAATGAGTGTTTGTTCTAGGGGTACCATTATGCCATTGTATCAAGAAGGATCAACTGAACGGAAATCGCACCAATGAGTCTGTATCTGTACTTTTAAGCAGTACATGTGCCAATATTATACAGTTTACACAGTCTCTGTTACTTGTCCATCATTTGTCTTTTGTGGGATCCCCATTAGCATACTGTAGCTGTTAGCAACATGCCAGTGTGAGCTGTCGCAGTTCTGTTTACCAAAATAAGGCGAATGCTAAGCGGGCCCGGCCTCTGTCTCACACTAAGGGATTTCCATTAAACTCCCAGAAAATCAATCTAACCTAAATCTAAATCCCAAATGCAGAGGTAATCAGGCTTTAATCATAACAAATGATGTATCTCTACCGCCGTCTTAGTTACGCTTCCGTGGCGGTTGTATCCAGGAAGTAAGGCGTGCGCTGAGATAAGGGTGCGTGTTCATTACACCAGCCAGTTCCTCAGAGGATCTCCGTAAGACACCGCCTATTTCCTTCTCTGTCTTTATCTCAGGAACTTGGAGTTTGTACTCAGGGGCTTGGAACAAGCGGCGGGTATGATGGCAGAGATGGGAGCTGGGGAGCAGGTGCGGAAAGATACAGAGAAAAGAGATTGCAAAAGTGTGTGTGTGTGTGTGTGTGTGTGTGTGTCTTAGAGGAACATATCTCCATAACTTCTGTCTGTGTGTCCTATCTGTCCTCACTCGCTGTAAAATACCTCAATACGTGATAAAAAGACCCCAATATGTGATTTAATACTAAAGCAAAGCAAAGCTCCGCCGCAAACAGTCTGGGAAACTACATATTCCATGTGCACCACAGAATCACAGATGGGTATTGGGTAATTCCTCCCCCCCATTGTCATGACTCGCCCGTTTATTTCTCAATTACTCCTCCCGTTTCCTACATTCCTCATCTTCGCTCGGCCCTTCGTGCTCCTCTCCCTTTCTGCAGCGTGTGGGCAGGGCGGAATCAATGGCTTTGTGCCTGAACCCCCCCTCCTCCCCGCTAAACTTAAATCCTGTGTTTTATTTACTCCTCTCTTTATCTCTCTTTATTGTTTTCTCGTGTCAACCCCAGTCCCCTCTGGTCTGGCCCTCTCATCCACTGTTGCTGTACTTCTCCTCTCCTCTCTCCTCTTCCCTCATCCTCTCCTCCCCCCCCTCCCGTCCCTTGCCCTGGCTGTATTGATGAAGGCTTAAATGCATTGGGTCATGTGCCCCCTGCGCGGAACAAATGCCCTCCCCTCCAGACTCCGGTTGGCCCTCCCCCTCCGTATTTGTCGGCCGGAGGCTGAGCTGTTAGCGCTAATGATAGGCACAGAAGTGGTACAGTAAGTGGCTGACTGAAGGTGGAGAATATTGAAAAACCCATGGGTGAGGTAATTATGTTGGCCTTTTCCCCCCTCCACTGCATTTAATCCACATCCTGCTGCCTTCACTTGTGATGCCTGTCTTTTCTTCCTACCGTCACTCTGGCTAGCAAGTTAGTTCCAGTAGCTAAGCACCTAGATAGGAATTCTAAGTAAAAAATAACTACCTTATATCTGACATTCTTCCCTTATTTACTCCCTGTCCTCCTCCGTAGTCATCTGCGCCAGATAAGCGATGCCAGCGGTCAAGACCCATTTTTTCACCCTACCGCACAGTCAGAAATAGAGACGCAGAAGTGACCGCCTACGCTTAGACTCTCCTTCTCCTTTTTTTGTTTTCCACGGTCTCTCCTCCCCCTCGGGTGGGACGTGCCTTTGTCTTCGATAAATGCGGGTCAGCCGTGATCAGGCGCACGTCGAGAGAGAGGCGGCATTCCGAGACGCGGCAGAGGAGAAATGCCAGGAGACCGACACTGGATGAGACAGATCCACAAAGATAAGACAACTGTAAGACAGAGACAATCGAGAGAAAGAGAAAAAAAACAGCTAAAGAAAAGAGAGAGAAAATAAAACAGCTAGAGAGATAGAGAGAGAGGAAGAAGAAGAAACATAAACACCTTAAAGACTTGAAGGCTTCAACGAAGAATGAAACAAATATAATGGAAAAAAAAAAAAACGCTTCAGGTCCAGGTATACACAGGTGCGCAGCAGAACAGTTGGCCAGTGGCCGTTTTCCCTCCCTGAGGGTTTTCAGGGCATTATGGGTCAAATTCTCCACAAAAACACACACCACACACACACCCACCAAATCTCTAGCGGCTAGGCCTTTGAAATGCTCTGTTTCCTCCACAAATGCCCATCTGTGTGTGTGTGTGTGTGTGTGTGTGTGTGTTCCGTTTACAATCTTTAGCCTTCAAATACTGTCCCATTGATGATGTGAGAGAGGCAAAATGAGGATATAGTGAGAAACCAGAGTTACTTCATTGACTGACCAGCAGGTGACCTGAAACTGTGTCGTGATTAAAAACCAAGAGAAGCGTCAAGCCATAAACCATCCATCCATCCATCCATCCATCCATCCATCCATCCATCCATCTTCAGCCGCTTATCCGGAGTCGGGTCGCGGGGGCAGCAGCTTCAGCAGGGGACCCCAAACTTCCCTTTCCCGAGCCACATCAGCAAGCTCTGACTGGGGGATCCCGAGACGTTCCCAGGCCAGTTTGGAGATA
>JAODTR010007584.1:0-10205 GCA_025399935.1 Amblyopsis rosae | reverse complement strand
CGGGGAAGACCCAGGACTAGGTGGAGAGATTATATCTCCACACTGGCCTGGGAACGCCTCGGGATCCCCCAGTCAGGGCTTTCCAATGTGGCTCAGGAAAGGGAGGTTTGGGGTCCCCTGCTGGAGCTGCTGCCCCCGATAGATGGATGGATGGATTATTATATACACAAACATTTTAAAACAATTTTATGAGTTGTTTGTATGTTACAATTTCTACTAGTAATGGGTGAGTTGAACTCTTCTTCTCTCAGGACTGATGTCCTTCAGCTGAAGTCTTCAATTCTACGAACATTTGTATCTTATCACCATATTGTCAGTTACATAGGAGAACATTATTATTTTAAATACTGCGCACATATAGGCTCCCATTTATTGGGTATTGTTGATTTTTTGAACAGCCATGCACTAGCCCTTGATATGTTTAAAGATTATCTTCCATGTACTATTTTTTTAATGAAAGATAATACTCTATTTTATCACATACCATCAGGCATTTTGTAAATCAAAAATCAATGCAAACCAAATTCAGACAGAAATAGCATTTATTATATTCAGGTTAAGCTTTCTTAAAGATAAAGATAAATGATAGAAAACTACACCTACAATGACATTGCCAGCCTCTTATATGAAGCAACAGCTCAACAGACATCCATGACTGAATAGGACAGGCAGGATTTCATCTTTATATTCTGAGAACACTCGGACAACAGCTTTTTCCACCGTGAATGATTTACTCTGTCTGACACAGACCTGCAAAACCAATTTCACCTGCCAGAATTCAACTGTCGTGGCCTCAGCACATTGACCAGTTTAAGTATCTCTTGTTCAGAATATTTAAGAATCTCTTGTTCAGAAAAGGATAAGGTCTTTTAGACATTTTAGTTTATCACTCTCAGACTATGCTCTATGCTATCACCATCTGTCACTTGGTTTCACTGCTTGTGTCTCCCTGACAAATACTTTTTTTCTTCAAAACGTCAGTCAACCTGTCACTATGTTTACAGTCGCACATCATAATAATCAGAACTATGGAGCATAGACAAGTTTGGCTTTGAAAATATATATTGGCATTGAAAAAAATCATTTAAAATCAAATAAATCATTGCATTGAAACAGTTGTTTTGAAATTAACTTTGGCAACTAAAAATATGTTTTTATATGGTTTGTTTATTCTGATGTGCTTTATCAACGACAATCTATTAGCCTATTTGTTTGTTTGTGTAGTTTTTTTTTCCGATGCAGAACATTTCAATGTCACCATGGTCTCTGTTATAACTGGGAAGGGAAGTGGTTTAGAGGGGAAAATCAGTTCTGACCAAGTCATTTGATTGGACAAGAGGCATGTCCAGCACAATCAGGTTACCTACTACTAATACTGGTTACTGTTATCAGTACTGTTATCAACACTTGAGAGATTTGGCAGAACAGTGCAGGGGTTTAATCTTGTATAGTGTATAGTTACTTACTACTACTATTACTACTTACTTATTCACACAAGAATTCTGTTGCGGGAAAGCGGAGGGCGCCCATAGCAAGCCATTCAAAAAAGGCTACAGTAGAAGCAGGATGGAGGTAACCTGACATGCCAGATATCTATGTCTGTTATACACATCCATCTGGGGAGCCATCCATTGAAATGCACAAGCTTTCAACAAATACTTGGCAGGTGATTGGATGAACCTGTGATCCAGCAAAGCCTGTTCAATCCAGTCTTGCAGTAGAAAGATTGTGACGAGTGAAAACACATTTTCCATTGAGAAAAGCCTTTTGATCTTCTAATAAATTATAATAAAACTGATGCTATATCGCAGGGTCTGCAACATGTGGCTCTTGAGCCCCTCTATAGTGACAAACATCATATAGAAATGTATCTAGGTTTTGTCCCCCACCCCACAAAATATAATCTCAAACTATATTTTATTTTGACAGCCTGTGTCCTCTGATTTCACCAGTATCCAAATGGATCTAGTCCATTCAAAATTGTGAGTGCACAATAGTTGGGCATAGGTTAGTACTTAGAATATTCTGTTTTCAAGTCACCAGAAATTAGCATTTAAGTGCTTTATTTAAACAATATATTTGTGGGGGAGCATGCCCCCGCACCCCCCTAACATTTCACTGTCCCCACATTTAAAAAAAACAGTCCTATGCCCTGGAAAAAAGCGTAAATGAATTCTCTTTTAGGTTTAATGTTGATAGGCTAACTTGGTATAATATGTGTATGCAATTTGTGTATGCATGTGAATGCAATATGTGTATGCATTCAAGTAGGTTGTGCATGAAAATACAAGACAAACTGCATCCCATACTTACTCAGTTAGGGACAATGAATTTTAATGTTTAATAAAGGACAATCACGTATTATACAGGACAGGTGGCAACCCTAATGTTATTTGGTATTTGTGAGTATTTGTCATCATTTTTTAGTAGCAGTACCAAATGTCTCTTACTATTATTATTATTTAATCTTAAATGTAGGCTCTGCCTTCTCAAATGCATGAAATAGGCCTGTAAAATCTGAATAACTTCACAAGACACTAACCTCTTCAACTGGAAAAGGTTTAGAGTCTATTGTTAGATTCCACCCATTCTTAGCAGTTATGCTAAAGGTTGTCCCTTGTAGATTTGCACAGTTAATTTATATAATTACTAGACAATGAATCAGTGGAGCAAGTGCCAGGTATTTATTCCAGTAACAGTTTGGTTTCAATATTCATACAACTTGATGTTAACCATCATCTACTGAAATATATCTTCCTCTGCGTCTCTCAGTCCCAGTCAGTGTCTTTATGCTGTTAGTTCAGTCACATGGTCGTTGCCACGGTAACATGGCCTTGGCCAGCACCAGTAACATAAACAAGAGATAAGCTTGCAGAAAAACACACACTGACACTCTGTTAATATAATATAGAATTAATAGAATATATTGTATGTACAATTCCTATGGCTATAGGCCATATTCATCATTAAATAGATAAAAAGTAGTGGTAAAAACTGTGGTTTCCTACAGTATGCACTGACAGAGGTGGGCCATCGTCTTGTGCATCTGTACTGCTGAAACACAAGCGATCGCTTTGTTGTTGATAGCCATGTGAATGTTGTTCAACCTACTACAGTCCAACTGCCTGTTTTGTAACCTGGCATTCAGTCCACTACCGTTCACATTCATTGAAAGTGTAGCAAACGTTCCACCATCCTGAGCGCATGGTATGTAACCGCTTTGTTCAAAACTACAGAGGCGGGCCGAATTCAAATCTCTGCCGTTGGCACAAGTGGGGCAGCAAGCAGTTTCATTCCTTTTCCAATGAAAGTAGCTAGCAATAGCTCCAAATGTCGCCAGATGATGTCATGCACTCATTTGCATAGGGATGGCGTCATCGCATATATTTATTTATCTAGTGCATCTAGTGACGTCCTCGTGCAAGCTTTGGTAAGCGCTGCTGTCCTGCTTATAAGAGCAGAGCGGAAAGGCAGATGTTCAGCACAGAGTTGCTTGTGACATAGTGACAATGGACGGAATAGGGTGAGACTACAACTTTAACACATAAATCGTTCAATATGAGACTTTATGTAATGTGGTCCTGTCAATTCCACAAATATTGTACATATATGTCACAGTGCTGATAGTCACAGCAATCCCACACATATATGAAACCCTCCCCTCTAAACCCCTCCCTTTCCACAGTACAGCAGAGTACCTGACATTGAAACATCATGTATCATGAAAAGAAATAAAAATAATAAGAAAAAAAGGCCAAAGTGACTTTCAAAACAAGTGTTTCAATGCTATTGTTACTTTTTTTTAATGTCTTTAATAAATGCTGATACATATATATCTTTTTTTATTTTTTTAATTTCAATGCTTAATTTAAAAGTCTCTGATTTAGCTCCATACACAACCACACAATGCTTTACATTAAAAGTAAATCCTCCAACGGAAGCTAAAAGGCTGCAGCATAATGTATGAGACATATCCATAACCTATTAAGACATTCCCATTCTAAAAAAGAGGACACATTTCTTGTGTGGCATAGCTAAGTAAGGATAAAATCAGACCCAATACATCTGTAAAGGAATACTAAACAGACACAGCCATCTCTACCCTTCTGCCTACAGTCAACAGTGAGTAGTGAAATGTATGTGGGCTTCTGGGAACACTATAATGGTACTGAGGAGTGTACCTTGATTGTCAAATGAAGGAGATTCATTATTCATCCTTATTAATTAATATGAACAGAGAGCCCCCTTTACCCAAGCAGAACAAGGTATTTTACTGTAACTCTTATACAAGTGCGCTGGTGCGTGGTCACGTGACTCATGCCACCGCCCCCCTATGCCCTTCATGGCATGTGCCCACTGGGCTGTGACTAAGTAACTCTCCCCTCCCAGTAGGCTCTGTGTTTCATAGTGGAGTCACTGAGTCATGCAGAGGAAGTCCCCTCCACACCGTGCAGCCATAAAGAATGCCAGCTATGCCCGTCCACTAGCACATGGCAGGTCCCGCTGGGAACGGAGACACTCGGCTAGTTCCCCAGGAGATCTGGCTTGAGATCCAGTTGATACATTCAGTTAAAGCAGTATCTCACAATCTCTTCTATGCAGTGTGGTGCAGGATCTGTGGTGGGTTTATATATCTTTTTACACTTCATACACTATCTTTTTTTTATTTTTTTGCTTAGTTCATTTATTTTTTTTTACCGAACATGAACAAGTTGGTAGAATGTTATTTGACCTTATTTATATTTGTTCATATTATGAAATCATTTGTCAAGTTTAAACATTACAGTGGTAGTATTTTCACATTTGAATGTAGCGTATAGTGATTATCAGCCAAAACAATACCATGGTGTCGTAGAAAAAGGTCGAGTCTCAAACAGTGAGAAGCTGTGCTAGCAGTATATACCCAGCTGCATCTCCTTTACACTGAGCATGTGATTGCGTGTGCGTGTGCATGTCTGCATTCACAGAGATCCACCCTCAGCTCCTCTGGAATGTGTTTACCTTGGGCCTGTGATGAGGCCTGCTCTAGCCCTCTGGCACAACGATGGGCTGAGCCTAGACTCTCACAGTGGAATATGTAGCCTTTACGCAGGGCTGAAAAGCCTGCTGGTCTTCTGCAATGGTGTTAGCAGGTGCCAAACCAAAGACAAGTCCCTGTCACATACTGTACGTGTTGAGAGCTGGTTTCCTCCAGGCTAAGAGGATGATTGCGGAGAGGGATACGTCTTGGTGCCAGGCAGACAAAAGCCAGAGAACAGGGCTACGAAACACATGGGAATGCTTTAGAGGCAGCTTTGATGTCTTCCACTGGTGCAATTACAGCGGACAGGGTCGCTCATAGACCTATACACTCACTAAAAACAAGAAACAAAAGAGGGCTTTGAGTGCAAAGGAAAACTCAACATGACTAATTAAGGATATTAAACTTTAAATTTTCCTTTTAGCTAACAAATGAAGACAGATGCACAGCATGATGGGGGCGGGGTTGGCTTTTGGGCAATGGAAATAAGGAGGGGGGTGCTCCCAGAGAATGTGTTTAGACACGCAGCCCTTCGGCCTGCATTGCTTTTAATCCCTCTGCTACCAGTGGTAAATCTCTCCAGGGTGCTTCATCGGCAGCCGTGGCTTAACTAGCACACAGGTCCTTAATGTAGCTACTTTCCCCTATACGATACATATAGTATACTGTATGTATTCCCTAGTGTCTGCCATTATAGCTGCAGCAGGGACTTTTAACTGGGGGAAAGCCTGAAGCTGCACCTGCTCAAATCCCAGCCACTCATGGTGCAATAATCACTATAGGAAGCAACAGATCGATGCGGTGACTCAGACAGTACACTCTAAGCCTTATTGGCTTCATATTTCTGAGAAAAGATATGCTCCTCCACTGTGACCACTGACCCCCTGCACCTACCTTCCTTGAACTCAACTGTGGGCTGGTAATATAGCCCTGCAGCTAGCTGTCAACAAAGGGTGTAAATGAAACCAGATGAGACACAGGATAGAAGAAGGGCTGGGAATAATTATACCTTCAATGGCTATATAGTTGCCATTTGCTCTGATGTGCCCAATCATTTTAGTTCTAGTAGTACCAAGCCCCAGAGTGGAACTAATGGAGAAAATGACTTCTAGTGTTTCAAATGAGTAAGTATGGCCTGTTTGAAGCAAGAACACCTCTAGGTAGTAAGGTATACCTTATACAGTAAATATTAATTAGCTTCTGCATGCTCTTATGCTCCATATGCTATAGCATTGCCAGAGAAGCGGAGAAATAAACTACTATATTTGTTTGGAGGATGGGTTTCTCTTTCAAACTCACAGTCTGTGAATCTCAGCTATAGATCTAATATTTTTTGGACGTTTCAAATATTGGCACACTTCCATTAATGCTTTAGGGGGTGGTGGGTGGATATTTTCTTTGTTACACTGCGAAAAACACGCTTCTGTATTAACTCTTAAAATAATATTGAAACCCTAGTTCCCTCAATAGTAGTACACACATGAATTATTACATTAGGTCAATTAACCAAATCTGTTATTTGTTTCTCAATATCCATTGTATCTCAATCAATACTGTAGTTCTAACACATCTATGCCACTGGTCAAAGTGTATAATTCATCAAACAGTACATGTAATTTGTGAAACAATAGAACCCAAAATGATTGAGATATATAAATAAACTTAGAAATGTATTTTTTTAATACAGCACCTAACTATGATCACAAATGTTAGTGTGGTCTTATAATGAAGTAAGGAAGCTATACAGTCACAGGTTTACTTTAACTTGGTTAAGGCTTGCTTGGGGCATGTTGTTGCCTTACTTGTTAAGTTCAACTAAAATAAAGGGTTTACCATTTATACAGCTTGGGCAGTCATGTAGTTTTAAATACATTATATGATAATTTCAGCTGAACATAAAGGAGTAAAGAAACATATGTAAATCAAAGGAAATGGTTAAAAACTAATTTTGTACAGTGTAGCCCCTCTGTCTGGCTGACAAAACAACTCCTAGGTAACTGGGTAGCAAGGCAAAGTATTTCTACAGCACAATAGAGACCCTGTGATTAACACAGACAGAACCTTTAAAAAAACAAAATGAGCAAGGCAGCCAAATATTTGACTTATACCACCATAATGGAGCAGGAGTGAAATAAAGAAACATGGGTACAACAACAGTTCAATTACAATATATTTATCAAAAGGTACACGAAGTTTAGGAATGTTACAATAAACATTAAATTAGTGGTGCATCAAATTTCATAATTTTGAAAGAACTATTTACAGTGTAATTACAACATACAACAAATATGATACACTTAGGTCTTTAAGGCTAAATATAGCTACAATCAAAACGCAATTACATGAAAGCAGGTGCATTAAACTGATTGTGCAAAAACATTTTATATAAAATGTGATAGATAAATGTATGTGCCAACTATTCAAAGCAATAGTATTTAAGAATTAACATATGTTAAGGCTTAGGAGTGTATCATTTAGGGGATCTGAACAAATGGCTTGACGCTCTGTTACATGTATCCCAACATCACCAAAAACTCAGTCATTACATTTTGATAGTCTAATCCTAAATGTAAGTCAAGTGACCTAAATACAATATAAATGCACTGTGAGGAATTCAAATAATGAAACAGCCTATAGGCTCTGCTGAGAGCATAACCATATGTCCAAATGTAGAAAGTACAGGCAAAACAGTGTACACTGCTGTACGTTGTTCACAAGAGGTAGATCATCTGGATATTCATGACAGATATGTGCACTGCACATATGTACCACAGCACAGGTGTGCTTATTCCCATGTTCAGTGCTCATAACTGTCAAGAGAAATTAGTATTTCACCTGTACTCATATGCTGCAAAAGGAATCACAGAATGCTGGCTGTATTTCTCTTTGCACTGCAGTATGTGTTTGTATACTCTGTCAATCCTGTCCTGTAGGACGCCTGCGTGTTCGTCTGAGAGAAATCCCAATTCCTGAGACAGGGGCTCGTTGTCTTTATACACCTGCAACAGCCTCGTTCGTACGTCTCTGCGCCCGTGAAGGTCCGCCACGCGTTGCGCGGTGCTTTTCCTGAACACGCACACGGACTCCAGCACCGTGCTGTGATATTTCTCCCACATGGTCAGCACCCGATACCCGTGGACGAGCCCGGCCTCGTTGTCGATAAATATTAAGTCACCACTGGGCGTTTGCAGCAGGTTGTTGGTTTCCCTTTCCATAACGCGCGGATCCCATTGTACGCTGAACAGGTTACTCACAAGCCGGTCGAAGTTGGCGGTCAGGTAGTCCAACAGGATCAGATCCGTCCACTGCATCAGCTCCCGCAGTTCCTCCGCGGTTCCGTTGCGCAGATCTTTGCGCAATGGATGGAGCCCGCTTCCCTCCTGCCTGAGTGCCGTAGGAGTGACAACCCCCGTTAGATTTGACACCCACTCGGTGAGAGACACCACGGCCCGATCACTCCATTGTACCCCTTCAATTCTCCTCTTCACCGCAGCCCACTGTTCGCTGGCGACGTTCAGCTGAGCCAGTGCCAGGGGCGGAAGGTTCGCGATGCCCAGCAAAGAGGCAAGATAGTACGTCAAAGTTTCACCTTGCACTTGATCGGCGTTTATGCCGTAACGCACGCACGCTTTGGTGCCGTCCGCGAAAGTGGCGAGCTGATTGGAGATTCTCCCGCACCCAGCTTCCAGTTTTACAATCCGGTGGCCCCGGGCACGATCTCGCCACGCCCGGGCATGTTCCTCCGAGAAACCGACAGACAGATGGTGCTCCAGCCAATCACTCCAGAAGATCCCGTCCTCTACGGGGGCGCTCAAGTCGGCATGCACCCCCAATTGCGCTGACCCCTTGTTATCTCCATTCAAATAGTAATCTTGGCTTCCTAAAGAGACTGTTTGATCCCGTTCAACCGTGAGGTTATGAACCTCAACTCGGCGCCCCTTGCGCGGTCTTTGTGCACCCGGAACGGCGAGTAAAGCCCGGAAAGTTTTGATGGGAAGGTCTGCAGATGATGAACCGGAGCTAAAAGCCCCTGGTAAACGGAACCGACGTTTGTACCTCTCTAACCGGCTATCCAGTTCGTTCCAGACGTAGAACACACTTGCACAAGTGCACAGAAAGAGCAGCGCAAGTAAGTTCGCCGAGACGACCCTCATGGTTCGAAATTACCGTCCCCCTTTGACACGCACTGGTCCTAAAGATTCAGGCTCAATTGGAACCTACGATTTTTCGCATTGTAAATAATAATATTCAAGATCACCAGTCCTAGGGAATCGTTTGGGAGCTCCGCACCCCTTGTCCCATACGATCCCCGCTGCACTGAGGCGGACTATTTGGATCACAGCGAGGTCCGTTAAACACCGCGGATCGCATGTCCGGTCCCGTTTCGAAGCTCTTCTGTCGATAAACCCATTGAAGAGGTCACCGATAAATCAAGCATTCTGTGTTGCGCGCATAGCAAGGCTTTCGGGCATCTCTCTCTGTTTCTATACCTCTCTGTGTGTCTCTCTCTCCACTGGCTGCCGGAGGAGTTTGATTTGTGTCTCTTCTGCTGGCAGAGACACAGGGTGGTGGGACACGTGATTCCAGTACACGGTTCACATGAACAGAGCAAGTGCACTGCGTGTGGTGGTGGTGGCAACGAGGCAAACGACCCACTGGGGGCGCACAGCAGAACATACGAGATTCAGTATGGTAATTGATACCCATAGCAGATGCACTTTGGAAAATGTCACAATTTTAGGCAAATTATGTTCGGTGGAGCCTGTGATTAGGCCTACCATGATGTGCAGCAATGCCATATGAGCCACAGTTACAGAAATTTCCAATAATAAGATATTAAGATATCAATGTTAAAAAGAGGCATCATTGTGCTGTGCGGTGGCCCTCGATCAAATCGCTCTACCTCCCAGTGGACATAATGAATCATAATGCTGCCTACCACACAGACAGGCAGACGATACTTCATAGTAAAGGCCTTTGCATTAAATTGATTGGTTTAATTTTTCTTCCTTAAATCATAGCATGCCCAACAGCTTACAACTTGCTTTTGTTTTCAGAGCAAATATCTCTATACAATAAGGCTATTCCTTTCTTATGCAGTGACGTCCCTGTGTCATAAAACGTAAAAAAACAAAATGATTAAAAATAAATACATAACTATTTGTCCACTGCTCCGTGATCAAAA